>UZAF01018236.1:16382-31100 GCA_900617895.1 Haemonchus placei | reverse complement strand
TTAGATGAATCCGAGCGAAAAGCGGTTTCTTGGGAGTTCCATTCCTTTATGAGACGGCTGATTTCTTCCCTCCCCTCAATATAATGACTGGCAACGTTCTATTCCGATTCCATTTCAGGAAGGGGAATGTTTATAACGGATGGCGGAGCCCGTATCGAACCATATGCCATCTGACTCTTCGCTGTGGCGTTGACGAATGGTCAGACGCCCACATGAATGATTTCCATGCAAATTAATTCTCACGGTGTTGTTACTGTTTGAACTTCACGCGGAGTTTCATATGCTCTTCGTCAATACAACTTCTTCCACTTTCACATTGCACCTCTTAAATTTTTCTAATTTATGTTAATTTACTGCAGGACTATGAACAAATGGATACGGAAAAAATCTCATGTCAAAACTCCCCGGAGACCTGTTTCCATTTGCAGACTTAGAAAGGTGAAAGTCGTTTGAGTCTACCACATCCTTTGCCCTTTCCCTATGCCCGATAGTTCCAGACACTCCAGATGTACTATGTACTCCAGATGAGCTTTCAAAATTTCATACAAACCAGCTTGAAAGTCGACGGCATGGCGCATACGAGATGAAAGCACAATCAAAGCAAAATTATTTGGTTTTTTGTGGACTAAATTTACATCGGAGGGCGTTGTAGCCTTGATTAAGTCACGAACGGAAGTAATTTCCCCTAAACCCCTATAATAGGTTCAGCATAAAGAACTAACTGACGCTCGCTTTCATCTTCGTCGATGGCGATGACCTTTTCGGCGATTCGAACGACGAACGCCGACCGGTGCCACGCAGCGTTCAATGCCGTCTACGGAGGACGGACAGGATGTGTTCGATGCAAGTACGTTGGTCGGCCACAGCAGCTGTATCCGTCTTTCACGATAGGATGGGAAGAACCCAGGAGCCGCATCACCCGCTTGTCTGATCCAGTTCAGAAGTATGCGTGATGATCTTGTTGTTTTGATAGCTTTGAAATGACTTTTGAACACAAACACCTCCTGCTCAAACAGCCGGCAAATACGATAAAATCTTCTGTTGGCCAATTCAGGCAGATGCTCTAATGGGCACATAAAGAAGCCGACACGGTGCCTCCTATTGGGCTCCAAGATATGGCCCCATGTGACGGCCCAATCGTACCGTCTGTTATAGGGACCATTGTCTGAAATCGGCCCAGTTAGCTTAGCCCAAGACATATTTTCCTACCCACAGGGCTTGGGCAAACCCGTCCTATTAAAATTCACTATCGATCTTAGTTTTGTGAGGTATGTATTCGAAAGGAAACGAAACATTTTGGTATATAGATATAGATGGATATCTAGCACTAAGACATACGGTAGCGCCCAGGAAATTACAATTGCCAATGCCTAACCTACATTACTGTTACTGTTTTCCCACAGAAAAAGATCTTCTTTGAGCGAGCATTATTGCGTCGCCCTGGTTTGCGGGACGGATTCTTGAGACATTGCGGATGGAAGGACACCCCGGACAACGCGGATGGAAGAACATCCCGGACAAATTCATCCGCCAACACAGACTCCGCCCCCATGAGCCACCCATGAGCCATCGAACATAGCATTCAAACAGTTAATCTCAGCAATTATTTTGAGAGTGGGAACCCTTGAGAGAATTTTGGTGAAGGGAAGTGAAGGGGCGGAAGTGGTATAGTGGCAAGTGGATATTACCACAGGGTTCGAATCCTGGATGGATACTTGAAAAGGCCTTACTTTCCATACCTGAGCAATCGACTACTCGTTTGGCTTGAACACCGTCTGGCCACCGAGAGCCACTGTACAGGCCACATTCAAATCACCACTACGAAACTGAATGAGAGTGGAATGCGAGGCGCATTCCAAACACGAGGTTGATTGAGGCCAAAACTTCAACCTTCATTCTATCGCGTAGATATCATCCTGTCTTCAACCAAGCAGATAGCCCCAATACCGATTTATCCACTTCCTGGTAGTTCAGCGCGTCTGCGCCCTTGAGGCCCTAAGTTTAGACCCTGCCAAGCCGAAAACCCAAGCACCAGGGGTGTATTTATAATGAGATTAGCACCTAGACAAAGTGCTATATCTGGGAACTCTACTGCAACCCTACAATAGGACCAAAACAATGTCCCTATGAGCAACTGCTAGTTTCGAATAAACTGATGCGATTGTTACCTGGGAATATGCAGAGGTATAGAAAATTCGAGAAATGTCTCCGGTACCCGTTCAAACGGATCCACTGTGGATTCGTTCGTTCTATAAGGAAAGGCGGAGTCGCTGGAAAACTTCGTAATATCGCTGCTCCAGAGGACACCGGTTCCTCACTATGACCCCCACAATTCAAAGTTGTAAGATTAGACTGTAAAGTAACAACTGATTAGCCTTTGGAATACTGCCAGTAGCATAGGAAGGAACTATAGGATTGAGTTTCATACATGGCTAAGATCGAACCCCTACATGGAATGCGATATATTGACGGCGCCTGGTCGCTATTGCGTGCTAAATACACGAAAACCAGTTTTAGAGGGTGCCTACACCCTCGGGTAAGGCTCGTGGGTGGGAGCGGGTGGTGAGCATGTCGTGGTCCCACGACTCGGCGCGCTGGCGACGAGTCATACGGCGGCGCGTTTGCGTCGCGGCTCTTGGTATTCCTTGAGAGTGCCGTTGGGGTGGTCGATCATTGGTGCTGTCATGATCGCTCTTCGAAATTTTTCTAGCTCTCATTGAAGTTTTTAGATTACTTCAAAGTTGTAAGATTAGACTGTAAAGTAACAACTGATTAGCCTTTGGAATACTGCCAGTAGCATAGGAAGGAACTATAGGATTGAGTTTCATACATGGCTAAGATCGAACCCCTACATGGAATGCGATATATTGACGGCGCCTGGTCGCTATTGCGTGCTAAATACACGAAAACCAGTTTTAGAGGGTGCCTACACCCTCGGGTAAGGCTCGTGGGTGGGAGCGGGTGGTGAGCATGTCGTGGTCCCACGACTCTGCGCGCTGGCGACGAGTCATACGGCGGCGCGTTTGCGTCGCGGCTCTTGGTATTCCTTGAGAGTGCCGTTGGGGTGGTCGATCATTGGTGCTGTCATGATCGCTCTTCGAAATTTTTCTAACTCTCATTGAAGTTTTTAGATTACTTTCTAGTGGGGAGGTTTGCTCGGGTGAAGTTTAGGGTTAGTCAGTTGGGATTTCAACGTTTAGTGAGAAGGTTGCGAAATTTTGACGAAGTTTCGCCGTTAATTCCCATCGTTTCGTAACAATCGGAGAAGCGTCGCTGTTCAATGGCTGGTGGGTTCACTGGAATTTGCTCAATTTCCAAATAAATGGCGAACGTTGCTTATAATTTCTTTTATAAGTCTTACAATTAACAATGTTACTCGGTTTGTTGCTGTATTATATTCGTTATCGGTTGCCATTTTTTTGCTAGTAACAAGTGATTTATGTGTCGTGCTGTACTTCACCTTTATTGCAAATTTCTTGGCATCAGCTGTGCTCTATTTTGTATGCAGAGTGGAGATTCATGTAGGGATGGGTGGAACACTCCCTCTTTCGATCATTCTTCTTAGGAACGTTCTGAAGTGATTTTTCTGACCAGAACTTCTTTAATAGCATACTGTGTGATCCTTTTTTTGGTTTTTGACGTGTTTCTTCTCCCTCAGCCATTTCTGAAGCGATGTGCCTATACTAAAGCCGCTTGTTATCACAACTTATGTCAAAGCTCTTCATTTCTCCTGGAATCTCCGAATTCGATTTCCGAATAGAAACAATCACAGAAAATCGATTCATAGTATATCCAGATGCAGACGATCAAGTGTGTCGTAGTCGGTGACGGAGCTGTGGGAAAGACATGTTTGCTCATTTCTTATACAACCAACAAATTCCCGTCTGAATATGTGCCTACTGTGTTCGACAACTATGCGGTAAATTATTTGTGTTTCTTTGCTTTGCTAGCTTTTTTTTTGCTTTTTTTCCCATTTATCGAGTATTGGTCCCGTCTTTTCTTCCACTGTGAACCGGAGTCGTTTGGAAACCGTTCTCGTTCGGTGAGCGGCTTCCCTAACATGAGGTTTTCCTCGAAAAGTTGGAGTTGAATTGGGAAGGATTTGAATTTCTTGTCATTAAGTAGGAGGCGAGATGTCATGCTACATGGAGATGGCCTAACCTCAATTGAAATCTACAAGAAATGGTGAGGGTTGAGTAGGAATACTTTGCCCAAGCACCTGGGCATATTTCGTTGAATTCCAGTTATGAGGGCTCTACGAATAATTGTCGGGACAGGGTTTTGAGCAAGGTAGAGAGGATGTTGCAGCACCTTTACAGCATACTTGAAAACACTGATTCCCTCAAGCGAAGTATTTGATCTTGAGGTGGAACCAACCTGCTGATTTCATGGATATCGCAACCCTCCTTGATCAAACTTAATTTACTTGAGAGATTAAACACCGTTCTGTCCTCTCCATCTTTGTGCCTGATTAAAGTGATCTTTTTTTGCCATTTGGGTGTCTATCTCGCTTTCTTATTATGTTGAAGTAGCTCCTGTTTAGGTGACCGTTATGATTGGAGGAGAACCATACACTCTGGGATTGTTCGATACCGCTGGGCAGGAGGATTACGATCGCTTACGACCATTGTCTTATCCGCAAACGGATGTTTTTCTAGTTTGTTTCTCCGTGGTCGCTCCGGCATCATTTGAGAACGTTCGTGAAAAAGTGAGTTCTCAGCCAATCCTACTGTATTTGAAGTACAACCTTGATTTAATTTCAGTGGGTACCCGAAATAGCTCATCACTGTTCAAAAACGCCTTTTCTGTTAGTAGGAACGCAGGTACGCAGACAAATAAAGTTTTTGAGAAGTACTTTCGTTAAATATTGATCCCATTTCAATGAGAGGAACACAATTTTGTAATGAGACGAAGTTGCGTCTCACTTTGGGACGTTTCGACGAGCCAGCATTTTGTGTAGAAGTAGTGTGTACATTTTATTATCACTTTGTAGAATGTAGTACCTTCGCAGTGAGGAACTGTAGGTGTAAAACACTACGATTTCTGTCAATCTTTTTTCCCAGAAGAAGTTTTCGTCAATACCGCTTTACAGTAGAATTTATCTAAATTTCTTGCGCAAGAACGAGTTTCTGTTAATCCTCTGTTCCTGTACACAAAGGCGAAGGGAACAAGTAGATGTGACATCGAAGAAAGAGGAAAAATAAAGCAACCGATTCATTTTGAAATGCTTCCAAATTGTTTTGTCGGCTGATCGCCGTTGTTTGTTATGGGTGAAAGGGAAATATATTCACGATGATGGCTCATCAATTTAGAAGGGTGTGGTTGCTTTGATGTATTGATCAATTGATAATTCCTTTTCAGGTGGACTTACGTGATGATCCTTCTATGTTGGAGAAATTAGCAAAAAATAAGCAAAAACCGATTTCTTCAGACACGGGAGAGAAATTGGCGAAGGAGTTGAAGGCAGTTAAATATGTCGAGTGTTCCGCTCTCACTCAGGTAGTTTTTTCTGCGTTTCGCTTGAATTGTCAACGGTTGCGTCTGTCTCGTGAGAAAGATGTTTTTTCGACTAAACTCTCATGAGCAATGAAAAAATTTGAAGAATTGTTCAGTTGGAAGGGAACTGCTAGATTGTCTGATGTTGTTGCTTTCACCCTTTTTTGATCTTTTCTAACAATGTTGCTGGCATACTGCCTATAATCGTGAAATCTAACTGTTGCAAATTGCTCATATTTTTTGATTTACGAAGAAAAAAGCTTTCGACTTCTCACGTGTTCATTACTTAGGAGCGCTGAGATGAATTCCTCTGCCGTAATTAGAACTTATTACAGAGTTTCCGTGGGATCACTTGAAAATCATATGTATATTGTTTTTAGAAAGGGCTGAAGAATGTGTTTGACGAGGCAATAATGGCTGCATTGGAACCACCACCAATGGAGAAGAAGAAGAAGTGTACGTTGCTGTAGTAAACGTACTCGGTTGAATGGCATATATTAAGGAAAGGAATTTTGTCGTTGTTTTCTTAAGCAAACTTCAGTAAACTATGTTCCGTTGTCGTTGATCAACAACTTTACTGGCATGTACTGTATTCTGAGAATGGCACGATTTAGTCTCACTGATTCCTCTCAAGTGCGTGTATTCTCTCCCTGGCGCGTCTGGTTACTGTATGTTGAATGTGACTCTTTAAACCGCTCTGTTCTATTATATAGGATTTGCTTGATTCAAAAACTTATTATATCTCTATCATTAACGTTGACTGCCTTTTATCATAAACGGTTTTGAAGGAGGCTGTTTGACAAAGGTTGTCTTGTACGTAACAACTTTATTAAATTAACATTTTGTCAAAGCATTATGTTATATAAATATTGATTTGTAAATACTGTTAAATTTGCAAGAAAAGCAGATATAACACAACAACTATATGTTTTTGGTTAAATATATTATGACTTAGAGCATAGACTACATGTGATGACTAGAATACTACCAGGTAACGGAATACACACAGTGAGCAGTAAAAGGCTGGCACCGATCTCGCAGAAATTTGGAATGAAGCAAAGAGGATTTGATCGCAGTTTAGACAGCATGAGAATCATCGCTGACAAGAGAGAGGCGTTGTAGTGTGCTCAGGCGAGTATAGCTCGAACGGACTTTGGAGTGGAGGCTTGAGTAAAATGCTTTGAAGTGTAGCGTAGAGCGTTCAGCAGAGCTTCAGTCTGAGAAAATTCGTTGTAAGTGTACTCGAAGATCATCAGCAATGAACCAAAAGGAAGAAAGTGAACCTGTGGGGGCTGCGTTTGTTCCTTAACAACATTCACGACCGCTCGAAGGTTTATAGGCGACTCTCTCACGAATGCACCATTTTCATCAATATGGTCGTACAAAATGAGACATCCAACCATTACACGAACACAAAACAACCGTGTTGCCTCTGTTATACGTTCAGCCACCTCCGCTGATCCAACCATATAGCGACACACACTGAAACAAAGCACTATCTGTTTACATAATACATGTGACACTCTAAGGACTGAGCCGCTGTGAAGACCAGAATAGCAAGTCAACATGAAAATAATCAAACTTCCACAAAATAGTTTCTACCTAACGATTGTAGCCAAAGTATCCGTTGTGTTCCCGATTGGGAGTGTTGGATGAGATCGCACAAATTCCAATGTTGCGGAACTCAAGCTAGACAACATTGGAGTGGGAGCAGCAAGGAATAGCGATATAGAGTTTGCAAGTTCCACTTCCCTAAACAAACAACGATCACTAGGAATAGGCAAACTGGCACTGAGAGAAAAAAATACAAAAAAAAAACCAACGAAGCGCTGTTGTCGAGTAGTCCCAATCCAATACCACGTCGATAATGACTGAAATCATTCTGCAGAGCAGGTGTGCACATCTAAAGTAATTACGCAGTAAAAATCCAATGCATCGCCAATTACGCTCTATCAAATACCATCATCCATCAATCACATCAAAGGAACAAAACTAAGCGCAATCAAAAATTCTGACTGGTTTACACAAGTTCCATAAAAGAATAAAATCGCATGAAAATATGCTGAGAAATGAACAAGAGTCTACCCCGCCAACTTTAAAGAACATTCGCTTTGGTGTGGGATAAAGTTGAATTCTCAAACAGAAACATTCTCTTCCACTTGAGAACTAACCTTAACAGCCGCCAGCCTAAGTACTCCCAATGGTTACGACGGATATGAAACAAACAACTCCCTAAGCGTCTTACATGAACATGAAAACAGGTTGAAATCGCGATTAAAGAAAAACCAAGCACTCTCAGCCGATGAACACAAAACCAAAGCAAGCATAGAAGAAGAGAAAATGGCTGACAAAAATATAACCAAACCTTTACTGCATCAAATTCCAGGACGAAGTCAACTAGACGAGCTAATTGTCTAGCTAGTGCCTGTTTCCTGTCCAACTGTTCTTCTGGGGGGAGTGGCCCAGAACATAGGTCCCACAGCAACTCCGGCACCAACTGAAGCGTAACATTACCAAGTTTAAGATGTTTTATACATTCAAATTTTAGGCTATCCCAGAACTTGACCACCCCTTCTAAATAAGGCCTGGTAGGGAAAGTTTCTTCAGCAGATATGAAAAAAAGCATTAGAAAACTGACCTTCTCAATCCTGAGAGAAAGCTCGAAGTAACAACGTATCCGTGCTACGAAATCAGCGACCACACTGAGAGTTAAATCCCTTAAGGCGAGGTCATGCGGATTCTGTAGGGACTGCCGAATTTCGTCCGTAGCCCCTTAAGAGTTTGTTTAGGTTTGTAGCCTTTGAAAATGCCACCTGATATCAGCATTTCGATTTGACAACGATTACTAACACCTGTTCTGTAAGGTCGGTCGTATAAATGAAGAAAGTATTGGGGGGTATCGAAGTAAAACTGTCTAAATTGCTCTTTTCGCAGTCTAAAAATCACCTTTTCCATAGCATTTCACATCAGCAAGTACTTCCGAACACTGATTTATTATCTTTTCGCAGAGATCAAACAAGTAGCGTTCTTCTTCACGAGGTGAAGCGTTTTCAAAATCCAAAAATAACTGTAAAACAACCAAAATAAAAATGTTCACAGAAACAAGTAATAAATCATCCTCCCACCTCGATGTACTCGATACTGCCTTGAGATCCATCACAATGTGACCGTATGATAGACCGCACTACTTCTCCACATGATCCTCCAGTCATTTCAGATGTTCAAAATAGTTTGTCACTGAGAGGTGTTTGTGGCAGCGCTCAATATCTCATGACACTTTTCTAGAAAGAAAGGTAAGAAAAAAATGTCCAGGTAAAAAGTATCAAGTATACAGTATGGAGCGAATCGGCGACAACCCAAATAGGGGAGCGCGTTAGACAGGAATATTCATGGGGAATGGCCTACGTCATGGAAAATGTGGAAAAACAAGGGAATTTACGGTAAATAGCACGGGACGTGCGTCGACGCTACCCGACAACTGACATCATCGTTCGCAGCTGTCTCGTCCCTCTCCTTCATTGTGTACCCTCGGGATCTCTCGCTTTGCACTCTGCATGTCCAACTCTTGCTAAAGTAGGAACGGATAGGGTGGATATGTGCAAGATGTCCGTAAGCCAGCTGTGTTTAGGGAGGTGAAGCTTCTCATCAAAGTAAACTGCTAGTAATCATGGTAGATGCTTTCACTGAGAACTATGCTGGTCGACCGGTGAGGAAGGTATTCTGCAAAAGTGAGCAAAGCTCCTTAACTGTTGGTTACTCCACGACAACTGCTTCACCTCACAATATTGACCTTCTTGGAACTATCTTCTTCTACCTCAGCTCAATCAAATCCACATTAATAGACATCTTTTTACCACAAGGTAGGCGCTGACATCTTATTTCTCCCAAACGGTGAAGTCTAAGCGACTTATAACTTTGAAGACGTAGAGAATAGATGATTACCCTCAAAGTACGGTTATGAATACTCCACAGAGCCATTCTGAGTCAGAACAGGCAACAACTGAGTCGAGAGCTACTCATAAGGTTTGGGGGGGGGGGGGGCGACTCTCTGATGCTGGGGCGGTGTAGAGGTGCCACTACCGCCTAATTCGGATTTGAGCCGGTGTAGCACCGTTCTGAGGAACCGCGGAATATCGCAAGAGATTAGATTCGCGTCGGTCGCGAGTATCGCAAATTAGCAAAATCGATCAGTACGTACGAAATCCAAGCAGCGAAATCAGCTGAACCGTGCTTAGCTGCAATGGATAGGAAAACATAGATTCGGATGGCTCGTGGTAAATCCCCTTTCCGTGGTCACATCTATCACCTTCTTTAGCTCAAAATTATTACACTTCAGTAGAAAAAAGTTAGTAAAAGTGAAGATTGCAAGCGAGAAAATAGGATTGAGACATTTAAGCGATGAGATCTTTCAGGCTATCCATATTCCGTAAGTGAGGATTATCTCCAATACCAAATATGGGATACCTTACAAGCCTTTGCAAGTTCAATGACGGGAGCCTTGGCCACCGAAGCTGTTCTGAAAGGAGCTGGAGTAGGAGATCAGGTAATACCGTTATTTCAATGAGTCTAAGTCGAAAGTAGAAAAGCTGTGGAGTACAGCTGTGGAGTATATACCTATCACCAGCTGTTGTACCTGTCTTCATAGGCCACAAAGCTTCAGTAACAAAGTCAAACGCTTAATACGTACTTATGTGGACGGCACAGGTACTCATTTAAAAATGCAACCTTAGCCAGAAAAATCAACGTTTTGCTCAGCCTTGTAGTACACTTGCCAGCAGCTATTGCTATTCAATGGTCGCAGGTTTGGACGGAATACTACAAAGCGTTTCGTCCAACAGATTGGCTACCAGCCCTCTATTGCCTAGTTTGTTATGGGAGCTGTGCATTGCTCCTTGAGAAACATTAAGTTGCTCGGTTTCAGACAGCATCTGCTCTAGCAGCTTCTCTTACTTGGCTGGCGAAAGATGGGTTGGGCATGGTTGGACGAATTGCATTTGGCTTCTTCAAAGGTATAATAGATACCGTTCTTTTTGTTATTTGCACAGGACGATATTAAATTCCCCCACTTCCCTCTTCTCTGCGATTCTCTTTGAAATAACCACCTTTTCTAGGATCGGAACTTGATTCCGACTGTAAAAAGTGGCGTCTCGTTGCTGACATTATGAACGATTTGGCATTCTTTATCGACCTTCTTTCACCGGCTTTTTCGGGTTCATTTTTTGTTTGTGCCTGCACGTCGTCTATACTGCGATGTGTTGTTGGTGTAGCCGGTGGAGCTACGAGAACTGCTATCATTCAACATCAGGTACGATTTCCCATTATGGTATGCTGCCAAGAAATTCGAGTTGGATGATAATCAGGCTCGTCGAAACAATCTCGCAGATGTTGCCTCGAAGGATGGCAGTCAAGAGACTATGGTTAATGTGACCGCGCTTCTTGCATCGTTCATTTTGTTACCTTTGGTCAGCGGAAAGCAGGCAATCATTTGGTTACTGTTCCTGGTGGGTTTTAACAGTTGCCAACTTCTTCAAATAGTTTGTTCAATGTGCATTACATCATGCATGCTGTTTCCGCAAAGTTTGGTCAGGCAGTAAAGGTTCCCTTACAATTTTTTTTCCTTCTTATGAGTCGCCCCTTGAAGAGCTCTCAGTTAGCTGAGAAACCTTTATGAGCGGGACTTTTGGTTCTGCCATGTTCGACTGTCTACGAATCTCAGCATTTCGTAGGGATGGGCATGTGGACAAGGGGGTATGAGGGTCTCTGAAGTGAAGGTATCTGGCGGTAAACGCAACTTCAGAAATCAGCAAGCCATTCGGGTTGACCATTGAAGGCTGCCTTTTCCACCTTGTGTCATTTCTGAACGTTTAAGGTTTTCACTCTCATACATTTATATGCAAACTATCGTGCTGTGCGCTCGCTAAATATGGAAACCTTGAATCTCAAACGAGCCACTTTATTGATCAGGTTTGTAAAGCAATGTGAATCTTTGTTTATAATTCCGAGCTTATGCATCATCTCATTTCGTAGGTCGTGGCTAGAATCCGGCAAAGTTATGTCTGTAACTGAATGCAACAAGAGGGAACCACTATTTTCATCGTTCGGTACGAGATACCTCGGATGTTCTCTGTCACACCTGCTGTCTTATCAAAACAAGTAAGTTTGTGGAATACCCTTTCGAATCTTGACAAAGAAGGCATACTACTCGAAAGCTGTCTCTGGTTCAGAATCCCTTCTGCGAAACTAAGAACTACTGACGCGTATACGTTGCTCATCGACACTCGAAGAAATATCGGTTGGATAGCCTTAACAGATAATGGTTCGGAACATTCATCTCTCAAAGCCATTTTCGACTTGGAAGCTCTGGCAAGAGATGCGAACTGTTCTGAAAAAGACTTCAACTCATTCTTGGATCAACTAAGCGCTCACAAGTGGAGGACCGATGGGAACAACCTGGGCTTCGATGAGTGGACATACAGTACGAAGTAGTTGTAGTAATTTAGATCTTACAAACAAGGATAGGATCACGTCTATCTACCTCGCTAAATATCGAAGCTTAACTGGGTACAGAAATCTTTAACCAATGCTTTTCGTTTTTGTATGTGCTATTTTCGACGATAGCTGGGTTCTAGAAGTTTTACGGAATTGTGATTTCTATCATTTTAGGTGCGTGTATATAGCATTGAATAAATTTCTAAAGAGTCAACAGCGGTTTTGACCATTTGCTATTTTGAAAAACTTCTAGATTTTGAATTATTGAGCAGAGTCTGAGCGATATGATAGACAACAATGACCGAATCAAGGATACTCTGCTCAAATGATTCGATTCCATACTGTTGAAGCCTGTCTGGTAGTAAGCTTTTCAGGAAGGCAATGTTCCGTTTACCCAAAACACCGATTTCTTTACAAATTTACAAAGTTAAGGTTCTGGTGCCGATGGATTAATACGTGAAATAAAAATGTATACTAGAGCCTGTTTTAATATTCGCGGTGTAATGGAGGTTTTGAGCACATAATGACCTTCGAGAATCGGCAACATGCCAATTCATAAAGAGAGGTTTTATGAAATGCGGTCACCATTTTGCAACGCTTAAAGTACTGATTGACATGAAAATGTNATGTGGCGTTTTTACTTCGAAAGAAACTCAAACAACACGATGCTTAAACAATAACAATTTATCATAACGGTAAACAATTTACTCGCTCTCCTCGGTGCGGATGCGTGCATGACCATTTGTTAACTTAATGTTCAATTGTGCAGCACGTTCGACAATAGCTTTCCTTGACTGAGCAGATACAGTATGCGCAACCTCGCCGATGTATCGGAAGGATTGCATGAGAAGCATGTCGAGATCCTGAAGTTTCACAATGTACTAGTAATAGCTAAACTTCATAATATTTAAAGCGCGGTCATAAAGAATTATCTATCACTGAGAGTTTATAACTAAATTTGCTAAGTTTCGTCGATGGGAGCAACATCAGATAAAGGAACCCAGTCAGGAGAGTTATTAGCATAGGAGAACAAATTTGATCTCAGTTCCAGAAAATGGAAAAGTTGGTCAGTCACCTTAACATTCCTGACGAGAACCTTTTTGTAGCCACATGGAAGTACGAATCTTGTTCTCTTGTCTGATCCGAAACCAATGGTGGGCATAGCTCGCATTCCTCGGAAGCGTCGACGAACACGGTTATCAATACCCTTTGGCTTACGCCAGTTGGGCTTCAGCCGGTGATACCTGAAAGACTGAGTATGAAAACAGAATAGAACCGTTCGCGATGACGAAATGATGCTGAGACTAATGCCGACTTTGAAAATGATAACATAATTGCTTAATCATAACAAACCTCTCAGACTCATGTCTCTTGAACTTCGTCACCTTCTTCTTTACAATTTTCACTTTAGTACCGGAGACGGTCACCATTCTTACCCTGAAAATGCTAAAAAATACATTATCTTAGTAGCAGATCACCTCTACAAAATATCCCAACGAAGTACCATGTGAAAACAAGCGCGCATATACCCTAACGTAATAAAAAGATAGGCTACACTACTAAATGGTCTCTTTCAAGTGAGCTGAGATTAACAACTAGCTATTTAAAAAACATAGCTGCCGAGAAAAAACTTAAAAAATCCTGCAATATTGATAGACTCGGGCAGCAAATGACGGAGAAAAAAACCTTAAAAATTAGAGGAAAAACATATGGACCAACCAAAATATTCAAAGTGTTCTAACATACAAAGACTTAAACAGCAGAACATTTGCAATTAGCTACCGAAAACAGACAATTTTCTTTTGGACTACTAGGCAAAATCTCAACCAATTCCTTAACAGACATTGGCCAATAACCAGAAAAGCTTTTCATGAAACAGCTCCAAAAAAATTATGTTGGCATAACTCACTGCGATCAGATTCTCGGTAGATTCAGGCCTTACCGACACCCAACCGAAGGACGNTAACGTTGCGCTCGCTATTAGTTCGATTGGAGCAAGCAAACTCAAAGAGAGAAGAATCTTACAATGGACCTTGCTCTTTCCAGTGCTTTCCAAACTTCAAAATTAAAGCAAGCACACTAATAGAATTTTCTGTACTGCTGGAAATGAGCGTGAAGTAGGACTTGTTTTACCCTTTGAATATTATAGTTGTGCATGTCATCCCAAAGATAGAAAGGAAGATTTCTGCTGTTACGGAGTCGAACTGTTTTCACTTATCCAACAAATGGTAGCTCCTGTTTATGACTTTTTTTGAAAGTCGTTGACAATATGGAGGATTTTTTGCATCTCGCGGAATTGTATGGGCTGGGCTGTTCTCAATCCTGAATTGGTTCCCTGAACCATGCCTCTGGTAGTGCACGACTCCACCTGGCTCTGCAGCACCTCTGCCAAATAACACTTTGCTGCTTCACAAGTAACAATTCTATAATCGGTGAGCGGCTTTTGGCTCCCTCACAGGCTCATTCAACTTTACGATGTTCTTGATGGTTAGCATGACCCCTCTAAACGCTGGAACTTGTGATGACGTGGTGGTGCAGTGGCAAGGGGCGCACTGCACCACCACCTCACTATCAAACGATGATCCGAAGATCGAAACTCAAACACGGACCCATACCCGCTTAGGGCAAACAAAGTGCCATCCCTCTGCGAAGGATTAATTGCAACCAGACTCATAAAGTTATTTTGAGGTTTTTGGCGTTAATCAATCCCGTCTGAGGGATGCGCCCCGCACC
>UZAF01018236.1:0-15971 GCA_900617895.1 Haemonchus placei | reverse complement strand
GTGAGATAGTGTGCTACCTGTCACTACACCTCCTCCCCCACAAGAATTAGGGGTATAAAAGCAAAGATTTGAAATCGAAGGATTTTTCCCAATAATAGGCCTTCCGTGTTACAAGGGTGCCGTTTGAGTGTGGAACTCATAGCGAAGTTTCCCACTCGGTTACATTGTACACTGACTGCTTAATCTAAGTCGGTAATTTTTTCGTTGGCATAGGCAGAGCACTGTCAGGCCAAGTTCTAACAAGGGCTTCATTCCGGGCTCGGGTCTCGGATAGCCAGCCACACGTTTCTTCCCCAAAGTCGGTTAGTTGGTATCGCAAGGAAGTTTGTTAAGATTCCAGGGCTAATAAAAGCTAAAGGGCTTATGAGGTACAGAAAAGGCATAACCATCCAGCGATTAGATTAGGTCCCGGGTAGTTACGTCCTGGTAATTCTATCGACCACTTGGTTACTCATAGATTAGCAGCGGTCCGATAGCCCACAAGAGCTTTTCACTACGTTTGTTGATCCATTGTGCCCTAGATTCTCCCTCAGGTACACCGTTCACACTTCAGCCCACCTGTCGCCACAATGAGCTCTTCTAGTGTTACCTCGCTAGATACTTATTGTATGAGATACGCCTAAATCGTCGACTTTGATGCTCTAAACAGATGCAATTGATAGATGTCAGTTCTGGCCCCTACCCAGATTGAGATGATCATATTTCGCTGGTCTCCCTTGCTGAAACTTTCATCCATAGTTCCCTGGGCTCTGATTGCCGGAGCTTGGGAATCCCGTTAACTCTACATAGAGATATGCAGCGCTCTCCTCAGGAGCAATAAAATGTTTCCGAACCATTTTTCCTAGTCGTATTAAATTGAAAAAAGTTCCGTTGGGATCAGACACATTTAGACTAAGCAGTTTCGGAGAGAGGAAGCGAATATCTCCTTTCATACAGAATATTATGGGAAGAGGGATGCATATTTGAACCCAGCGTGAAAAACGCTACTAAGATATGTAAAAATTCAGAAAAATCTCTCATAATTTTTTTTCGCCGATTTTTTTGCCAACACTCGCTTTGGCTTTGGCTATCACCGTTTTTCCAACCCATCGATGCATCAGATCAAAACACAATTGATCCGGCGCGCACATCCGAGACGATCTGAAGATCAAGGGCAAACCATTTTTAGAATTTCGACCATAATTTGTATATGATTAAATACAGCAACGGATACTTATTCCAAATATGGAGTTCGTTTGACGGTTTACCAGTTTGGAAATTCTTAATTCCAATTGAATGTTTCGGAACAAGAGAGGGGCCATGATTGAATACTTTGCGGATATGATAAAAAACGATTTCATCTCGGATGGCATACATTCTTCCTCTGAAATGTACTCTCTAATAGTATGGAGTAGGCCATGAAGTGCCGGACCTTTGTTAGCGACCTTCATCCGGTGCCGTGACGCGACACTCATTTGATTCTCTTTCAAAATTTTGAAATAGGGTAGAATTGAATGTACAAGTCTTTATCGATGATGTTATTTTCTATTCGGATGTATCATTGGTTGAAGACCTCAGATGGTTGGCGATTGTTCAAGCTTTGTCGCGAATCAAACCGAAGCAAAGAAGAATCGTAACCCTTTTACTGAGTCACAAACTTTACTGGTTAACGGTCGCAATCTAAAAGCAGGAAATGAGCGACATTTCCATCTCCTAATAAGGAAGTGCACTTATGGATCCCTATCCCTGCACTTACCCTTCCTATATGGAATGAAACATATCAGAGAGTCATAGCTAGATCGTAAAGGTGTTAGGATATAGTTAGTAAGTGTTTCTTGCTAAGGCCTTGATCAGCTCTCGTCAACTGTTCTCTCCGTTCCTCTCATGGGCCATCCAAGATCCAAGATACTCCAACTCACATGCCAACTGTCAGTGCTCCACTACTAATGCAGTTATTCTAGTGGCTTTCCCCTTATGTGATTTATTATTAGCTCTTATCAGTTATTATCAGTTTCTGGCACTAACCGTCCTCGATCCCGTCAAAGGCAGTGCCTGTGTTAATCCGAAGATCGTAGCCTTTCGCTTTCTACAGCTCGTTATGAGCCGTTATCAACTGTTATCAGTTCCCGCTACCGAGTACCTGCGATCACAACACATCACACATCACCTATCAAAGTGCCAAGGCTCCAACGTCAATACGAAGACGATAACCGACCCTCCGGCTTTTACCTTTCAAGGCCATTTAACAATTCTTATCAGTATTATCCTCCGTTGTTAATAGCGAATTTCCCGTCAGACACATTTACACACACGCATTTACACATACATACAGACATGCACATACACATACACACGTGTGCACACACTACACGCAGCGGATTACATATAGTAGGATAGGTGGAAGGCTCAACCAACGAACTCCTGCGCTTTCTGTTCTTTCCTTTTCTCTGGGGAGCTGGCATCCTTCATGTGATTAGAGAGGGGAGGGAATGTTAGGCCTAATGAATTGGCTAGTACACGCCCCGAGTGGTTCTTGACGTTGTAACTGCATACCTGCAGTGGGGTGTGTGTACATTCGTGCGATTCCAACTGCGCGCGGCAAACTGCGCGGCGAAGTTCGTGGCGATTCGAACGGCTCTGGGACCTATTATTGGAGTACAAACTTGAAATAGAATAGTTAACTAGAGTCAGCTGACACTACTAACCTACTCTACTTGGGATTTGGGCCCCAACAATGGGCGCTAAAGTAGCCAAAATCGTTATGAATTTCGCCGCGCAGTTTGCCGCGCGCAATCCGAATTGACGAATATACCGTCCCCCCTGCAGTGCAACGCTTTACCTGCACGCTGAGGCATCCTGGCATTAGCAAGCTAGAACTCGAAGAAAGCCCATGAATTCGGCATGAGCCGTCATAAGTCGGCCCTGCGTTAGGGAGAAAGCTGTCACTCCCTTGGTGCTTCTCCGATGTCGTCAATATCGAGAGGAAGAAGGAATTCTTCAAGGTTCATAATTCTCTTTATCCACAAATTTTGCCGTTCTTCAAGAGGGAAAACCGTCACTGCGTCGAAATACTGACTTCGTCTATCTAAAGAAATCAGCGTTTTTCAAGAACAAAACACCTTTTCTTCCTCAGCAGTGGAGCTCGATACCGTTAATTTTTTGAGGCTGACGTCGTCTATCGTGAAAATGACCAAGGAGCGGTACGTCTTTGGGATGTTGCTACAATGTTTCGTGGAACGTACAAGCACTTGTTCGAAAGACATTTTGTAAACCCTCTTTGGCATAAAAATGACTGATTTGTCGGAACAATATTTCAAAAGGAATTTTTCATCAGTGAATCAAACTCTGTTCACCAGACCTTCCCATGTTCTCTGCAGAGAGGCCACATCCAGGGCTAAATTGGCCATCTGCATGTCAGGATAGCCGTCAACCATTTTCTGGGACGATGCCGCCAACGTCTAAAAGATGTCTGAGGAGACGTGACTGGATCAATAAACATAAATTTCCTCCCTTTGTTGCCTGTATTTAACTCATGAATACTGTATCAGCCTTATTCTACCGAACGAATGGAGCCAGTATTCGTTGTGAGAACCTAACGACGTGAGTTCATTCAGGTGACCTCGATGAAAGAGAGGAGGGCTAGAGAAGGTAAATAGACTTCCTTTTCCAAAGCTTTCTTTCCAAGTCGCAGTCGACGCAGTTTGAGCCGTGCAGTTCCAGTTGTTCAGCAGGAACCCTCGGTCTGAGAAAGCTTGTCCCTGTCGTTCATCTGCATGCTCATAATATCACAACTATTCTCACGTCATGGGGGGAAAGTGCAAGGGCGTGGTGTGAAGAAGACCACACTGCCTTCAGAAAAGAACCATTGTCGCTGTTCTTTGAGCTTTCACATTCGTACCGCTAAGCTATCTGCCCTACACTTGAGACGATCAGATTTCTCAGTTCAAATAGCTTACCGCTTGCTGCTTGGCTTTCATTTAAGTGGATTTGAGACTGTTAATTATGCAAAGGAACCATAACTAATATAATGAGGTATGGATCTTTATCCTGGTTAAACATAGAAGCAACAAGCTTTCACATATCGAATTACTTCAGTCTCTTAATTACTTGTTTGCTGCTGTCATTATGTAGCAGAGCGACTGCTGAGGAATATATGACAATGCAATTATAGCTGACATACCCAGCACGCCGCACATTTGACATGAATTTAAATTATGTACGCGTTTGAATGCGTCCTTGGTAGTCGCTCTCCTTGAGTGGTGCAGTTACTTTAGAAATCTGGAATCGGTAGAGCTATGGGGCATGGATAGAGGATGCATTGGCTTGAGGGAAACACTCGCTTTAAACTTAAATGTTTTGTTGGGCATCGATCCCGAAAACACCGAAGCTCACATTAACCGAAAGAATTAAAAATCTAATGTCTATAAAATGCCTTAAAACCGATCTACTTACTTTTCTAGACCCGTACGTAAGTCCATTAGCTTAGCAGGAAATGCGTCATACTTCGGCATATTTACGAACGTTTATTGACATCACGATATAATCGTGTAAAATACTGAGAAGATTTATAGCTGTTTTATAAAAATCATAAAAATCCCTGGATAGAAGCCGTTCTTGTAGGCAAGGTCATTGTAAGGCAACATTTTGGTTTGAAATATTTCTCGCGGTGGTTTGTTTCATTATAAAAATCTGCTTTGTGAGGCCGAATGATGTTACCGTATCATCAGGGAACACCAAGGATCGCTGCTTACCGAATTGTTGAGAATGCAATGCTAAGAACATCGAGTTTCGATGCCCCAAATCGATCTACACCTGCAGCAAACCCCACCACTTTCATTTATGCCGTGTTGTGAAAATAAATCAATAATACTAAACCGATATTACCCTTTTCAACCTTTCAGATAGAGTCTTTAGGTCCATTTATGCCTGCGAATCCCTGATTCAGATCTCCAAGCCAAATCTGACGCTTAGTGCATGCCAGATTCTGCGAAAGCATTGACTTGACGGGCACTCCATATCTCCATTATCTAGGGCATTCAAAGGCTACTTCAACTGCCATTGAAAGCTGGCTGCATGGCTAACAACATGGAGAAATTGATTAACGCTAACTATATCTCCAATACTAGTAATCAGATGGGGATATTTCTCAAATGATTTACTCAAAGAGAGGGTAAATATGAAAATGAACAGAAGAGCTGAAGAGGAACTCAAAATTTTGTTGTTGCACATATTTCCTAATCGATAAAGCATTCTTCATAATTGGTGTAAGAAGATTAGAATGGCGTCACTTCAAGTCTGATGTCGCTAGAAAGGTAGGATCGTCAGAATGGGTAGCGTTGAGGCTGACTGATCTCTAAGGCTCCGGGCCGCTTAACAGGGAGACAATAATGGAAAATAGCTAAGTTCAGCAAATAAAGAATTGGAAGCTGACCAACATGGACATAAGATGCATATTGATCGTCTTCTTTCCATGTCAGCTTCCCATATTGCATTTCAGCGTCGAGAAAGGCGTGCATGCCCTCAGCAATTCTCCGGTTTTCCTAAACCACACGCGGATGGCAAAGCGAATCGATCAATAACTATCCTACCCTTCTGGCAGCTTGCTGAAATCTCCGATTTGTAGAACTGTAAACATCACCTTACGCTCGATTTCCACGTAAATGATTCCACTCTTGGTCGACAGGAAATATAACTTGATTCGTGATTACTGCTTAGGCGAACTAATGAGCGTTCGTGGAAGACACATAACGAGAAGTGACATGCAATTACTTCAGTAAAGTCGCTACTTCCCAGCAGAAACGAGACGGTAAAGAAGTGAATATCAGATTTGAAAAGAGAATATCCCTTCAGGAAGCGGATATTTTATTTTTTTACAGATTTCTCTTATTTTCTTATATTGTTGTGCAAACATACGCTGCAGTTTACCCCAACATCTACCCCATAGGGAAGTCCCTGATGAAGTCGACTCATTCCAAGGTTTGTCCTGTTCCCTGACTCGTTATCCGGGACAGGACCCAATTTCATGTGTGACACGTGTTGTAACTCGTTTGCAATTGTTTTCTTCCTCATTCTCTCCGAAATTCGCCTGGATTAACTAGTTCGTACGCGTACTGACAAGTTGTATCGAATTGAACCTGTCGAATTCAGGCCGAAACACGTCAAGGTTGCAAGTGTTACGAGTCATTCCCATCACCGGCGAAAACCATGCCAGAACCAACGTCTCTTAATCAGTAAAGGGACGTGGACTCATGAACTCCCTTGAAGCCCAAATTTCACAGGTGATACCCATAACTTTCCGCTTTATTTTGCTGTTTATCTATTGTTTGTTTATAATTTGTGCGTAGACTTTTAAATGGAAAATCGCAAGTATCATTGCGTTCGACAACAGCATGCGTCTAATAGCTATTAGTCATTTCAAAGAGACTTTATTTCCTCATAGCAATTCGCTTCGGTGCAGCTTATTGCATTCGTGTGAAAACGTGTTCTTTCCCGTTTGCAAAGTCGGGCGGCGGCCTTAGAGACGGGCAAAAAAATCGTACACTACCGCGTGCGCGTTGCTTTACGTAACGCGCGGCAGATTTCTTGTGAATGTCTACCTCTTTTCCTTTCAAAGAATTGAAAAAGAGTCTAGACGCTTTCGCTGTGCAATTATAAGTTCGAGTTTCCCTCTACCCAGCTTGACGGCCTTTGTACGTGATTAAATCACCATTCGAATAGCACACTTTTGATTTTGCGCCGCCAAAGAATCGGAGAATCTTCTACGAGGATTAGATCTCGTCTGCTTGCATTCCGAGAGAATCGAAGCACTTGGGGAAATGCATGGCAAAATGCACGCGCTGCTTCCCATTGAGAACTATCATAAGAAGCGAAGGCTGGGGAAAGAAAAAGGAAATCGATACGCATGCAATCCATTTGGCAGATCTACCTATGCTCTAGTGACGCTGAGTGTGGAGTCACCATAATGAACTCGAAAAACTACAACAATATAATAACTGAGTAGAGGAAGTCTTTTCCTGACTACAGATTTCTTCAGTAAAGCTAGAGACTGCGGTAAGTAGTTGTGTGATGCGAGTATGAGAATAACCCTTTTCGTTTTCTAAGGAATCTAACTGGACTAGAGAAACAGTTTATGGATGGTTCTCGAGCCCCCAAAGGTACTTAAAATTCTGAGTTGAAGTTGAGTTGACAAAAACCGGTTGAACTGCCAGGTGCACTTCAGAGCACGCGTTGCAGCAGTTCATTTGTAGGGAGAAGGGAAGCGCCACAAATCCCAGACGTTGTCTGCGGGACGAACTTGCGCAGTGCACTTTACACGCACTCCAGACTAACGGGATGATTCAGTAGCTTAGACTACAATGGTTTTCGAGAGTCCGGGGCTTCATTCACCCTGAGCAAACATCGCACACACACTAGGCCGTAGCACTCTTTACTAGAATTTCAGACGCAGCGGCGATCGTCATACTCTCAATTACTGCGTGCATTGTGAATCAGACAGGATCAATGAGAGCTGCTGCTGCTGCTGAGGGAGAGGCTGAGGGAAATTGTTTGGGGGTCACGCTTAAGGGCACTGCCGAGGTGTTGCTAAGTGCCATTGGACAGCGCCGCAAATGGGAAGAGTCCGACTCTGAGGGACGCTGGGACCACCCCATCGAAGTTTTTTGGCGGGACTACGACGACGCGAAGGGCGGAGCCGACCGGCCGACCGACCCGCATCGCAACGCTTCTGCGCGCCATTACGTAAGTCTGTGTGTGCGTTCGTAACACCTGGCAATCCGCCATCTGATCTCGTTTATCATCTGTTTATCGTGGTGGATCACTGGACTATAGGTCTTGTATTTTTTGGCCGCAATGTGGATTCAGTAGTATGCAAGCATGATGGGTGGTTCTGCCATATCTAAATGATATAGCTCCTTATTCCACGGACACCAGTAATTGGCGCTTCTCGTACAGGCCCCCCTGAGAATGGCATTTCCTCATACTCTCGTTTGTGCAACATCCGTCGTCGGCAACTCGCCACATTTCTTGTCCACTCGCGAAGCTCCGCCCTTGGCTAGTGTCCAAGCTGCTGAGAAGGTGACGTGGGCGTTGCCCTTTCGGCAGCGAGCCAAGTCGGGACCACCAAGTTCAGTTCCATCTCTGTCACCCACTTGCCTCGTCTCTACCCTCATCGTCTTCGACATCTCCCCTCTGAGCCATCTGATTCAGCCTCTCCCTCGATTTTCTTCATGATGTGTGCTGCATTGATGCAGCAGAGGCGGCCAGCCAACACAGGGTGAGAGCGCCCGAGAGCCAGAGTCTACGCCATGGACGCAGAGTAATCCTGTGGTTCCGCCCCCAGCGCCGAAACGGGGAGCACGCCAACCTCCCTAGTTCTGCCCCTCGAAGCTTTCACTACGAACCAGATTCTATGTCCAAGATCAGCTGCATACCTCCCACATAGTCGGTTTGGATGTTTAGTTCATGTCCGCTGTCTTTCGCTAGCTCGACGTCCTGTGAAGAATCGTTACATTGCCGGCGTCGAACTAACTGTTCTTTGCGTGATGATTGCTATTCCACACTCTCATTCTCTCTTCTTGTCCGCTGTCAGCCTCATACGTTGGCCTCCGCTAGCCAAGGCGGCCCCGATAGCGCGTCATCGAGCGTTCGAATTTCGCGCGCTGGCGTGTCAGCCGTCGACTGCGTCGCTTCCTCACCGTATTCGTGCCACATTTGTTGCCTCGTCGTGGTTTTTTTTNTTTTTTTTACTGGTTGTGCTTTTGCAGTCCATCTGTACGTACTCCGCACTATTTAAAGCAACACAATGAGCGCCGTTGAGGAGAGAAAACCCGCTGAGAAGAGGCCCCTGAACGATAAGGAGGACGACAACGAGGTCGCTGTCAAGGAACCCCGACTCGAGAATGGAAAGACGGAGGTGAGTCAGGCAGACAGCGTCGGCGAGAGACGTAGAGATGAGAGATGACAGGATGCCAACTGGCCGTTAGCCAAGGCGAATCGCTGCCAATACGCTCTCACATCTCCTAGGCGACCGCCGCTCATTGCGAATCTCTCTGTAGAACGCAGTCGTTGAGTGGGTCCATTAGGAAATGACTAAGCAGAATAGTGGGGTTTGAAGGCATTCACGAAGTTAATGCCATTTGCTTTCAGGATGACGTTGTCGTGATCAAGCAGAAGGCCGCCAAGGGTGAGTATAACTTTGTTCTTTTTGTAATGCTTTGGATCGCTACGCTGCAAGTATTGGCCTGGCTGGAGCAGCATTTTGCGTTCATTACGAAGACGACGCGCCGAGCGAGGGCTGAGCGCCCGACGGGAGAGCCGAGCGGCGCAGGGGTATAGGACGCGGCGAGACGCCGGGCGCGACCAGCGCCGTGGTGGACGCAGAGCGCGACAAATGAACGCGCCGATAACAGCCGCTGCGCCACACAGGGAGTCGCAGTCATAATCGATCTACAATCGATCTTTTCATGTCAATAGCCGATATCCTTCTGAATCCCTTGGGAATCCAGAAGACATCGAGTAGTAGTGGGGTAGGACTTTAGTCGATTGAAAAGCCCGGGAGACAGCAATGTAGCGCGATGACTAGGCGTATGGAAAGAGACGCGATGAGAAGGAATTGTTGGGGATGCCATTCAAAGTGCCCCTACATTCCCTATAAACACCTGAAAGCTTTTCCTTGCAGAAATCGAACAGGTCGATGGTGAAGACGAGGATGATGATGAGGACGTAGATGATGAGGAGGTGCACGATGAGTCCTCAGAAGGAGGTGATGGCTCAGAAGGTGTGCTTGGCGCCTTTCCCATATCTCATATTGAACTATGATATGATTGTGTTCAGGTGAAGGCGATGACGATGAGGGTGATTCGGGAGAAGAAGAAGACGGTGACGACGCCGAAGGTGGCGAGGAAAGCGACTGAAGCAGAGCACGACCAGATTCGCTGCCCGAACTCATACTACGCCACGCCGCTCTCCTTCAACACACACAACACACCACACTCCTTCAGGGCGGGTCTTGTCCGGTGGTCCCGAATCCACCAACATTGTTCCTCAGTCGACCGACCACGCTGCACTCTACAACATCAACATCAACAAACATCTGATCACCCCCGGCCGACCCTTGTTTGACTCTCATGTTTTTTCTTTTTATTATTATTATTATTGTTTTTCATGTTCTATATATATTTTTTGATTATGAACTGTTATGGCTGTACCAATGGATTCATCTTGTGAATTTTTTGACATATTTGTGTCCGAGTCTTAGTAAGGATAAACTCGTATACTTCCTTATAGGCTTTGGAAATCTTTGTAAAGAATTGTAATTTCTGGCTGGCCTAATGTGCTGGTATACTTTTTGCTGTCATTGTGCTGTTAGAATGAGAGAAACAGATGGACTATTGGTCTAATTTGTTTTGGGCTGACCGACAGAGGGACGAGACGCACGTTGACCCAGGAACGCCTCGCCGGGTGGTTTATTGCCCAGGCTGCGTCCGTCACCCTGACAAGAGCGCCTCGCCTCTTGCCTGGCGAGGACCCGCTTCGGTCAACATTTCACCGAGTGATCAACGATCAAAGAGCCATCTATCGTATGCATTGAGCAAAGTGTGAATTCGCTGCTCATAAGAGGGACATGGAGGGACTAAGAGCTTTATTACTGTCTGCAAATTATTAGAAATATATTTATTTACGTGAAAACGAGAATCGAACGACTCATAGTCGAATATGTTGCATTCAAAACGAAACGATCTCAAAAATCAATGAAGTGCTAGGAATAGCTGCAAATGCTGTTTAAAAGACAGACAATGGGAACTGGACATTCCATCAGTCATTCAACAACAATTTTTATTGGGACACAAATCAAAGTTAGTTGAGTACGCCGTCATTGAGCGGATACGTGTTGTTGTCCAATAGCTTTCGGCTAAATCAGTTGTTTTTAATTGGAAAGACATCACCGAATTATTAAAATTAAATTAAAAAATGCTCGCGCGTACCCAGAAGGCGGACAAATATCAGCTTTGGACGAAAGCATGAGCAAATGCCATTTTCAGGGAGGCCAAACGAGTAGCACTAATTAGTGCTCCCCAACGAATAAGGAGCTATTTCATTTAGATATGACAGAAACACCCGAACAAGGCAATTAGGGTGCCCACATAATACAGCACAAGATGTTGTAGGTATACAGGAAGCTTGGTTATAGGTCTCGTTTTTTCTGAAATGGCCTTAGCATATTGGGACGGCTCAGAGAAAAAGAACTTTTTTTCACAAGCTCTCTATAACTTTTCCATCACAACAGACAGAAACAATCGCGAAAAACTTCTCATAGATAGGTATGGTTCAGTTTTATGCGGCCCTGTTGAACTGGAGTATACCCTAGTTCTAGGAATTTGGTAGACTCTGACTGGCTGATAGACTTTGTTTGTTCCAAAGTAATCAAAAAATGAGAAGTGAAAAATGGGGTATAGCCAACGCGAAATCTCTCGATGGCAGTATCCATAATTTGTTTTCTCTAAGGAAGGTAGCAGTGAGGTTGATTTCTGCTTAATCGGCCAGTTTTTGGTTAAACGACAATGCCTACATATGTAACCGGAAATAACATCTTGCCAATTGTTGGAACAAGGTCATTCGTGACTGAGGGTAGTCGGAACAGGGGGATATAACACTTTCAAGGTGAAATAAAATACAAAGGAGAGACATAAATGAAAAGAAACTGAAACGACAGCCTGATTAGTTGACAGTTGAATCAAGACGAACACTGAATTGATGAAGAAGTGAAGGTGAGGTAGTGCCAAATGGCGCTGCTACCAAAAGTATGACCAAGTGATCGAATCCTAACATTATCATTTACCGTATCAGTGCTTACAAAATCATATTAAGATGATTGCAAGGATGAAAGATGCAATTAGCTGATTCCACGAGACATTGTATAGACAAATTGGTATCCTATATGCCACCACTACTAAATAAAAGTCGAATCGTGGGCGTGGCTTCAAAATGGAACTGACCAACCGAAAAAAATCTCAACTCGAAACTTCGAGTAGAATAGGTAGGGCTCTGGACAATATTTAGGCTGAAAAGCCACGTATGTCAGTGAAGCTCCACATAACACATTTGTGCTTGTTCCTGTTTACTATGCTGGACTAACTGCACTCTCAACTCCATCCTTCGATTGAAATGAGTCTTTTAACAAGTCCTCCCAATCAGGTGTTGAGCAAGAACCTGGCACAGCCTCGTGGGGCCAAAAATTTTGGAATTATCAAAGTGCCAGCTGAGCAGTTTGTCCGCTTCCGATTGCCCGTCGGCCTGATACGCTACGAATCAAATCGCATTGCAATGACATGACGTGGGTCGCATTGACAGGTGTTATGGGAGCCACCGTGATCATTGGAAACTGCTGGCATCCATTAGTTCCATGATATTCCGTCGAAATAACTGACATTTACAAAGCAATACAATTGAAATCATTTCTGGTTCTTCTCTAACACTAGCAGCTACCACAGTATCGATTGATCGGCGACGAGTGAGTGGCCCCCTTGCTGATGACATTCTTTCTGTCGAATTTTTCTGACCATTTCCAGAAAACGATGGTTCTATAGAGCGAAGGAGGTGGCTACAGTGTTACTGAAGTAGACTGAGAAGTTCTTGATTAGAAAAAAAGCCGTCTTTGGGTCGGATATCTTCTCACACTTCTGAGACCTTAAAGGCTTAGGCTAAGACAGTTCGTCGTCATTCATCTTGATTTTGTTGTAGTAGTAAGTAAAGTGGTGCTAAAATTGTGCTGCCGAATGGCCTTGAATCAACGAATCGGCCTTAGCGGCGAATCGCATCGACAAAGTCTCTTTGGCCTGTGAATTCGAGTAGGGAGATAATTTTCCACCCGATCTATCTATAATCCAGTTCGAGCAAAGTTTTAGAAGTATTCAGAATTTCACGAGTTTCTACTAACCCTGATCCGCTAAGTCCTCCACAATGTGACTAACATAAGACAACTCAGTTGTTGTGCCGCTCTTTGGAATGTTCGTCAAGCCAAAAATGATGATCAATTTTGTTTATGACGATCGAATTGGGAGTCGAAAAGAGGTGCTATTTGGCTGCTTCACATAATTAAAAAATCACGATTCATTCCTGTTGGAATAGCACCCGCGTTTGACGCGCGCGGTTGCATTGCGCTAGGTGTGGCATGAGAAGTTTCCGATGAACGAACAATATAGCTAATTGCAATTCATTTCGGTTAACTAGTTGTACGCCGCTTAAAACTGCTATGACTACTGGTTTGCCAGTCTCCAAAACAATCTTCAGGGAGGATCGATTCGAAATAACCACATAACATTGAAGTATTGCAGAAGAACAGCTGAAGAATGGCACCGGTCTCATCGCAAGAAATAAAAAGCGCTCGATGTCACATAATGGGAAACCAGGGTGGTAGCGCTATAAATTCCACTCTTTGCGGTAGGAGTTGCTTCGATATAAAAGCCGTAGAGATCCTGATCCCTGGCCATGCCTCTGATGGAAGTTCAATTTGATCAACTGCTTGTTTAAATTGACTTTTTTCCTGATTGCTGCTGCTTGCGGCAAACCTTCCGAGCTGTCCAACGACTGTGATATGGGCACTGCAAATGTGGTTTCTGGAAGTTTCCAACTGTTTTCTCTTTATAGCAGTGTACCCAAGTACAGCATGTCCTACAGAAAATGGGGTTGTTCCTATACTGACCTAGCCTTGTGCTTCATAAGTGTCAATTGATTACCAGAAACATGTCTGAGAAGCGAAAAACAATTGTTTGCACATCGGCCGGCCTCGGCAAGTCATTACGTGAGCCAACGAATGTGCATTAGTGCCCTTTTCGATTCTAAATCAGAGTCGAATAGAGAGAGTACATGCTGAAAGGACAGCAATTTGTTCAACAGAATTCATCCACACATTTTGATGATGTGAAATAAAAAGACAAAACATTAACAAGCGACCAAATCACTTTTGAAGTCGCCAAACATTCAGTTCTCTATGAAAATATATTGCCTTTTGGCTAGCGTATTCGGTTTCGTATGGATTAGGATCGCCATCGCGGTCACCACACTTAAAACCAGGGCGCCGCACGCGACGTTCATCCTGGGCTGCGTCCGTGATGTGTGCCGCGCGCGACGATCGCAGTGGCGTCTGCTGACTCATATCGTTTTTGGTTTGGGAGAGATTCGGGCAGGGCACGTTTTTACTTATCCACGCGAATACGGCATCAAATAGGCGACCATAGAGAACGAGAAGTCTGGTTTTTCCTTCATACGGGCTCATTGAAGAGAGTACTTTATATTCAAAATCAGCATACAAATTTTCAAGAAGTTCATGAACCATACCAAAAACTACCATCACTCTGTTACTTTTTTCATCAATTTAGACGCTGTTGTTTTTCTCTGTACTCTCCTAATGGTCCATGGTCAATGATTTTTTTACCGATTCCTCGATTTAGATTCGATGGTTGCTTTTTCTAACTCATCGGTGCCGCAGAACTATCACGCACACTTGAAAGACAGAACACCATAAAAAGGGATCGCACATTAGAATTCACCTCCTGGAACTCAGTGATGAGGATTTTATGAAAAACTCTTAGAAAGCTTTCTCTAATTTTTTTATCTCCGACCCCCCGATTTTGACTCGGCGATTGTTCTTCTTCTTAGCGATTGATGCCGCAGGTCGACCATGAACCCACCTTTGAGATGGTAAGCCAAGAATATTTCGATTTTTAACAGAAATCTCTAGTGTATGACCAGAGTTTTCCTTTCTTGATGGAGTCTGCTCGGCGAAAGAGTGGAGAACGTGGAGACAAAAACTCCTTTCACAGAGAACTTCGTGAAAAAGGACCATATACTCGCAATCATCTCGAAAAACGCTTTAGAAACATCTATAAACCATATTGGAATTTATCATTAATTTTTCCTCTGATTTTTTGCCATCTCATCGCTTTGGATTCGGCGATTGCAGCCTTTCCAATTCAACGACGCCGTAGATCAAAATAATCGATCCTTCGCGCACTTCGGAGACGATCTGAAGATCAGGAGCAAACAATTTTCTGGATTTCGACCATAGTTTTTATTTTGCCGTACAGAATATCAAATATGTTATCCAACATAAAGTTCGTTTGGCAATTTGCCAGCTCAGAATGGATATCAAAAAAAAAAAAAGGAACAGTAGCATGATGGGGTGTATCCTGCATAAACCTTAACCCATTGACGACCGCGTGGTCCGCCTGCGGGCCACACCATATCGTGTTCCGTAGTATTTATATTATTTATCGAGTGTTCTTATAATTTTTTTCATGTTTTCAAGTGACAGCTGAGCTCACAGCCTTCTAGAGGACCTTGAGGCATCGCGGTTCAGGAATCATTCACTCCCAACTACAGTTATAAGAGAAATTAAAAGTTAATGTAAGGACAATGTAAAAGGCGCGGTCGCCGATGGGTTAAAATGCGTCGCTGTAAAAACATGGGTATCGGTACATCCATCCAATTCTGTATGGATGTGGCACACCTCGCGGCGAAATCCGTGGTGATTCAAATGACTGACGCCTATCATTGAGACACAGGTTTTGAGTAGATTGGATAGGTAAGGCCAGCTGATGCTACTTATCTACCCTACTTCAAATTTTGTGCCCCAATGATAGGCGCCAGAGTCGTTTGAATCACGACGGATTTCGCCGCGCGGTTTGCCGCGTACATCTAGAACTCGGTGAATGTTCGGTCCTCCTGGGAACATTGTGCATCTCACCTTGAGGGCCTTTGGGAGATATTTTCTATATCCAGTCCATCAGAGCGCATCATTTTATTATAATCTGACAGAACAACAGAAAGATATAATAGTACATTCAAAGATGATGTCGCTTTGTTTTCACGATTGCGCCGTCCTTTTGATTCTCACTTCGACTAGCGACAGCTTCTGGTTAGGAATGTGGCTATACATGGGCTAGTAGCGATTTTGTGGCTCGAACCCGTCTTTAACCTGGACATTAGACTGCAGG
>UZAF01018235.1:19864-35398 GCA_900617895.1 Haemonchus placei | reverse complement strand
ATCTTATTGGAACCCGTGCCCCAATGATAGGCGCCAAGACCGTTTCAATCACCACGAATTTCGCCGCACGATTGCCGCGTCCATCCAGTTCTGGGTGAATGTACCCATAACCAAAGCATGAGAAAGAATTGGTACATACAGGGCACTTTAACTTCTAAAAGAATATTTTTCAGTGTAAGCTTACATTAACAAAAGGATTATTTTTTTGAGCAGACAAAAATAAAAAAGATAGGCGTGCTTACGATGTTTGATACCGTAATTGTTGTTTGTAACCATAATTTTTTGCCAAAACTGTTTAAGTTTTGTTTTGTGGTCCCGGTTGTCTAACTTATAATTTCTTCTGAATTCTCAACACAGCATTTCATGCTCTACATTGAAGGCCATTTTAAGTAGCTGTTCAAGAGCTGTTGAATAGAAAGGCTCGATGACAACGACAAATTTCAAAACGATTTCCACCAATTTCTATCGCGATTAGTATTCATCACGCCTCTTGACGAGAAGAGTTATTCGGTACTAATACTGAACGATGTGTTACTGGTATTGCTTCGTGGTAATCGATGATGAATAGGATCTGAGGTGATTGACGCTGACTCTGACTGCACTCCGAGATATCTTATTGTAAAATCGTGAATACTTCTAAACTCTTTATGAGCACTCACCCTGATGCTACGCCCGTTTCGACTTGTTTTTTCATCCATTCCTTTCCTAACTGTTGCACGTCCAAGCTGAAAATTTATGCTGTGTCTTCCCTCAATAGTGCTAAGATGGTTTTTACAAGTAAGGTGACTTAGCGAGCACCAACATCACAAAATGTCAAAAAATAAGAATTGTTGAACCTGTAGCACATTCCCAAGTTTGTTAAAGTTGGATGCGTATAGGAACAACAGCTGAATTGCCGCCCTCCAATCGAGCAAAGCTTCATCAGCTCTTCACATTCAAATCTGAAGAAATCTGATAAACTAAGGATCAACATTCAAACTACTGAATAATTACTATCGTTTCGCAACGTCGAGTTACGATAAAATGACTGCAAAAACCAGCAAGGAAGGGTGAAAATCGGCAGATTTTAAGAGATTTCTAATAGGTCTTCAAAGGGAAGTAAGAGAGGGGGTCATGCGAGAATATGTTTCCATAGCCGTTTAGGCTTCTCCCACATATATGTACTATTCGTTGGCGCCGTGACGCTCTATTATGAACGATGCAGCCTCGACAGAGCCGTCTCCACANGGCAACTTTTGGGAGTGCATGTCTCGGAGCGAGTTTCTCCAGATCCATATAAAACGCTTCCAACTCCTCTTCTTCGTAGCTCGATGTTGATGCGCAAGCAAGTTGAGCCACATCCTCTTGTTCGCAAAGTCCGATTCAGATGGTCAAGTCCCACGCACGAATCGATGGTCATGGCCAAGCGCATGTTGAAGAGGACACCTACGCTGCCGACGCCTCTGCTGTCGCATGTTCCAAGGAACAGTTCTTCTCCGGTCTCAAATACAGCGTGCAGCGGGCGATGCCTTCTCGTATCGGTCGGTCCAATTACGTCGTACTTGATCTTCTTAGCTTGCATCATCAGATCTTCTATACACGCTTCCGATGTAAACATGTGTGCGTTGAAAGTGCAGATCGATCCGTTACTCTTTCTCTTTTTCTCTTTTTCTTTCTTTTCTCTTTTCTCTTTTCTCTTTTTGGGCAGCCTGGCTTGGCCTTGAGATTTCAGCCTCTTCCGAGTGGTCCTACTCAAAGCTGCGTATTGGGGGTTCCCTCAGGCTCAGGGAAATGAGGCCTTTTTGTTTACTACGTTCCGCAAGTGGACACTCAACGTGTACCTTGCCAGGCTCTGACGTGGGGGAATGGGTTGGTTTCGCGGCTACCCAGGGTATCTCGAAGCCGAAGACGAGGGCTTTGTTTTCGGAGACGTCTCCGAATCGCCTCCCAGATACTTCCCAGTGTCACGAATGCAAGCTTTTGGCTGAATCGATGGGCAGAATACCGATTGCAGCCTCAGACTCTCCACACACGCATGCGTGAATACCCAGCGAGAAACGGAAGGTATATTGGCCAGCATAGCAGAAACAAGGAGTCTAACCCTGAATAAACCTGCAACTCTTGGCAAGTAAGGGTGGCTTTTGGCCGATGATCTGCTCCACTATCGCAACCGGGAGACGCCCTACGTAGCCTCCTCGCTAACCGGCTGTTATCCTTCAGTGAGAGAGAACCCTCAGTGAAGGAGATCCGTAGGCGATGCTATATAATTTTGAAGGCACAGTTTGTGAAAAGTTAAAGGCACAGTTCACGATAATTCTGGGTAATCAAGATTAGGATGAAAAATGGAAGGCAAGGTTGAAAATAGCGCGATGAAGGTGGAGAAGCTGCGTGAATCGGTGTTTACAAAGTAAAAGAAAGCTTCAAAAAACCGTTATAAAGGGGGTTGTGCGAGAATGAGACCAGAAAAATGAAGAAGAGTGGGACATTTGGACAAGCTATACAGTGTGTCTCACTGCAACTGCGTACGTGTGGGTCATGGTGCGAATAACAGACTATGGTAAGCAAAAATTCATTCACTTATAAGCATAAGTAACAAAAAACCCTAGTAACAGCAGAAATTGCTCACCTTTTTCAGCCTCTAGGAGTAGGAACTTAAATAATGGATCGCAGCAGCAAAAAGAATGTTAGAGAAAAAAGAATCTCAGAAAATCATCGCCTCATCACTCGGCGATCAGCTGATTGTGTGTGGGTCCTAGAACGAATAGTTGCTAGCTGTATTGTCTCGACGTCGTCCGACGTGACATCGATCGAGAGGCGGGAAGGTCATTGACGTTGCCGCCCATTGAATTATCGTGAACTGTGACTTTAAGGAAACTCGATAGACTTCGATGTGTCGTCTTCTCAGACGTGGATTCGTTCCAGTGAGGAAGCTGTAAAACCACTTAATCGCGAGTCGCGACACTGTCATCGCTATCCCAAATTATAACCGAGAACTCTTACATGCACACCACTTCCCGCTGCATTGCAGGTGATTGATATATTTAGTGTAATAAAGACGAACCCAGCTTCAATGAAGAATTCCAGAGCATCGAAGTTGGGGTGAGCCTTCTGATAAGCTTCCAATGCCTTCTGACCTGAAAATTGAGCGTCTTTTCCGGTAGCCTGGTATAGGCAACTCTGAGGAGTATTTCAATTGAAGCCTACATCGTAAGTGACATTTCGACAAATTTATAATGCTTAGAGGAGCGAAAGATTTTCTGAATTTTTTGGAGAAACATTAGGTCTGATTAACTCTGTCCTATCTTTGCACCATTTTGCCGTTCTACCTCCTAAGCTGAAATAAGAAATAAAGGACGAGTTGACCCAAAAGTTCTGAGAAAGCTGTTTATGATGTTCCCTCCTGAATCGTCTGTCTTCTTTTCTCAGAAATACGCGAAGCAATAGCAGTTGTGTGGTGACCACTGTTCAAAGTGAAGTTCATATCTTCTTCGTCTTCTACAGCGCAAGATATTCGCGCTACCGCGATTAACAGTCAGAATCCTAGAGATGCGCACTTTGCAATTACTTAAAAAGGATGTAGCATTTAAAACCAAAAAACATGAAAGAGCGCATGTGCGCATGTTCCATTTTGCCATTTCGCTCGATCCGAAATCAAAAATTATGAAAACTTCGCTCAAAAACTATAACAGAGCATTAACTTTGTAAGCCATGCAGAAATAGATCGGAAGATCTGAGAACTAGGATGCATAGTAGCAACTAAGAACATTTTATAAAGGGATCGGAAAGCAGCGATCAGAAGTTTTGTGACATCTCCAGTGTAAAAAATGGCTTTGGCTCAAAAAAGTTCGTGCAAAAATCAAATAGATTACCAATTCAAGTGATGGGTAATGGAAAGAAAGGAGCACTGGGGTATTATGTGATTGGAAATTCCATTGGCATCACCCAGCTTTTTTTCGAATCTTTACTACCGTAGAGCTATATGTCAATTGAATTACGGTAATCTACACAGGGGATGTTGGAAGAAGCCAATGACTGATGACCTGTTGAATAATAAAGAGAACAGGATCGAAACATTCAAGATAGGCCAAACCTCGTGTGCTAGTAGCCCTAACAATGCTTCTCGGTCCCAATATTAGCAGCTACGAAACTCACCACCAAATTTTTTGAATCCTGTTGGGAAATGATTGCTCACAGGGTGAGACATGATTACAGTTTGAAAGTTTGGTTGCAGTTGTTTTCAGAAAGTGTCGTAACAAAACAATGATTATGATGATCTTGACTAAAAGAAGAACTTTCTTCCACGTTTTTCTCTGGTTTTCCGCTTTGACGCTTCTCCACTGGTTCGAAGTGCACCGCAGATAAAGGCGGAAAATGCATTATCGCACTTACCCATTCATTAAGGCCATAAACTTTGTATTCTGATAGATGGAGTTGACCCCAGTGCCACCACCGACAGTCATGTTGAAAATCTTATAAATAGCCTTGCATCGTACATTGAAATGCAAACGGCCGCCTACCTATGTGAAAGACGGCTCGGAAGCCGTGCAATTGGTCGAGTCACACGTTGTCGCATTGTGGCCACCCTTTCGGGCGCGATCCGCATCGGCGGTACTGGAGCCCTCAGCCCTAGCTAACGGGACACCACGCCCTACCCGTGCCCCGCACAGGTAGGCGGCCCAGCCGCCCGAGCACAAAGGTTTTCAGATGGGAATGGTCTTTGCCTTGCCACAGCGCCCCCAGCCAGTCTTCGCGACGGGAGTCCCTGCCCCCAGTACAGCGACCGACACTATGAACGCGACGACACAGCCTAATTCCTCTTCGCAACTAGGGTGCAATACCTTACTTACACCTATTGCAACGTACAGAAGTAAGGGACACTAGTCTATTAGACTGCTACGCACTACACTACATAACCACCAAAAAATATTATGTTGAGTCATAAGTCCTCGGACAATGTGATAGTGATGAATTCTAGAGATTATATCTCGGAAAAGAAGTGACGAAAATGGACGAGCGAAGCTTCGTTAGATAGGGTATAGAAAGCTCTTCAGAATACATACTATTGAACATACCTAACTGTTTCCTTTCCTGCAACCATGCACCATGATTTCAAGCCGTCGCAACTCCACCTCCGCAACATCATCCTATTCCTTCTTCTATCTGACCAAGATCCCACGGCAATCGATAGACGTATAAAGGAAAATCACAAGAAGGACGCCCCTGCTAAAAGCACAATTCAGCGGGCACTCGGAGTTCCCGTCGGGCGACTATTCCATCGAACTGAAGACCGTCCGGGACGCTCTATTGAGTTGGATTTGGACGAGCTACGTAGCGAGGTGGAAGCCGATGATTCGTATCAAACTACTCGTGAGCTGACAGTCTCTTCTAAGGTGAGTCAGTCCCCAGTCGTTCAAAGATTGAAGTCAGTCGGCAAGTGCGAAAGCTCGGTCGATGGGTGCCGCATGCTTTGAAGCAGTATGTCATGGACCGCACCGCCGATGTCACTTTTCTCCTCACGCTCAACGGCACCCACACGTGGCTCGAGCACCTAGTCACCAATGATGAGAAGTGCTAACCGGCGTGCTCCAGATGTAGATGACTTCTCCAAACCCAACACGCCAAGAAGGTCATTCTCTGCATCTGGTAGAGCGTTCACGGTGTCGAATACAGGGAGCTGCTAAACGAAAGATGTATAGTGACCGCAGACATCTACCTTGAGCAATTGAGGAATTTGAAGGCGCGTCCACGGCAGCACGAAGCTCAGTTCCAGCACGACAATGCTCGGCTGAACATTCAAGAACGATCAAAATTGAACTAATTAGTATAGGCTGAACAATTTTATCACATCCACCATATTGCCCAAACTTGGCTCCCTCGGATTACCACCTTTTCTCCCATCTCCAACGTCGTCTCGATGGTCAAGACCTTAAACTCGCGACGACATCAAAATGGCACTCGAGCGGATCTTCAAATGACAGCCCCCAGCGCTCTGGAGCAAGGGCATCTATGATCTGCCCATGGGTTGGAAGAAGATCATTGATGCCGATTGAGGATATTTCAAATGATTCGCAATTGTTGTTCAAAAAATGTAATATAAATATACTCATTGTCAGTTTGCCCGAGGACTTATGGCTCAACCTAATTCTAAAGGGAACTAAACAACACAGACGAAACTTATGGGCCCAGAGCCAAAAAGTACCGCGATGCGTAAGATATAATGAGTAAAAGAAACACAGTTAACCCATTGCGTACCGCAGTGCTTTGCGCTAGCTGCCGCATGCGCTCGGCGTTTTCTGCATAATTGACGCGGCGACGTGGTTCACGGTGTGCAGCACACAGTCACACAGAGCGGTTGTTTGAGCGAATCGCAAAGTATGGGCTGTTCGAACATTCAAATTCCAGGGTGATTTTGGACGAAAACGCGGCCGTGCAGAGGCAGAGGGGCGTGCTGCACCACGTGTAATATTTTTCACAAGAGATAAAAGACATATATACAAAGTACGAATCTCACGACACTCACCTATCCCTCGATCTGAAGGCGCCTTCCAAGGCAAGCTCCCTCAGCTGTTGAATCCAGGCCCCCATTGGCCCTCGGTGGTTTTCCTGCCTTTCTTCCTCCTCGATATCCAACAAGTGACAACCTCCGCCCTAGGTGGAGGTAAATGCGGAGGATACTCTTCGGGCATATGCTGGCGCTCCTTGCCTTGCGGGCAACTTCACAGCGTTGCCCGGCTACCAGCCGCCGACAGCCAGCCGGTCGTGGTGCAGGACGGGTGCCGACTGGCTAGGCTATTCGAAGGAACGCGCACAACGCGCGCAATCGCGACGCGTTGTGGCGGCCGAGCAAAGATGGACTGGGGCGCGCGGTGCGCCCGGCGGCCACCGTCGTATTCCCGCACACGTATTATAATATCTTAATCTTTTCATTTTCATATTACTTCATGCAAAAAAATTTTCTATGAATTACTTCAGTTCGATATATCCGATTGACCAGTCATGTTCTGTAACGACATATATAGTCACATATACTGGCATACGAGAAGTGTATCATAGAAGTATAATATATCGTATGAAGTCGATGTATTTCTTCAATGCTTCAATTCAAATTGAGGTGCAATTCTTGCACTACGCGCCGCTGGTCATACTCCTTTCGAAATATACCGGGATATTATTATTAGGTACGGTCGTGTCGCGTGCGCAGCTCTTGGCCAGTTACCAAATACTCCCCAATGTTAGATGCTAAGTGGTAGATACTCCACGACTGAACTCATTGCACTACTGTTTGCTCCAACAATACATGCGTAACACGTTGTACACTACTGTAGCCCTTCTTCAAGCTGATGAACGTAAGGGATAACGACAACAACGGCATTCTCTATTCTCGCGATAATTTAGCAAGTAACACTGTGGATGTGATCGATTGTATTGAACCCTGCCCGAAACTTCGTTTGCTTGCATGGCTGTCCATACTTATTCTGCCAACCCTGTCGCGGATGCCTCATGTGAGAAGTTTATAGATTACAACAAATTTCGCTAATATTGACAGGATATCCTCTCTTAAACGCCAACACAGTCTTGCCCGTTTTCCACGACGTGCCCAGGTTGCATTTCGACAGGGACCGCGTAAAGAGCTTATAAAAAGTTCTGACAATAACTGTTCGAAAATTTTAAAGTGCTTTGGTTAGATCCCTACCGAACCGGGAGAAGTACAATTTTTCACCGACGTAATGTTGCGCCGAATTTCGAAAACAAAAACAGAAGGAAACATATATCCGTTCTACCTGAAATCATAGGCTCTTCCTGTTCTCTGTAGCTTTGACCACAGCTGCTGCTCTTCTCTCTTTCTCTCTAACGCTTCTCTGCATAGCTTCAGATTCGCACGTTTGTTGGTAATTGCCTATAGCTCGCGCGAATCCACGGTGGCCTTCAAAGAGATATCAGGAAACTCTTTGTTTTCCTAGCACTGTCGTGAAGATATTTGGCGAACGGGTCATATTACTCATCGATGTTGTGATTAACGGAATACTCCAAGAAACCGAGTGAAGTGGTCACAGTAATGGCGGTCTTTGAGCTCTGGTTCCTTAACTTAACAGCTCTATTTTCAAGTACTACAAGGCAGGATTTGGCACTGAGGAGGCGATGGTCCGATCCTGTGCCGTATTCGTAACAGTAACAACGTCAGTAAGTTACAAATGCGGTTGGTGATCATGCGATCTGTTTCTTCAAGGAAATGTCTACCACGTGACTCTCATGTCTATCGCAAATGGCTGCTTTCATAGTTCGCCGGCCGGCCGGCGAGCTATGAAAGCAGCTAATGAGAGCGCTTCTGTAACTGCGAATTACCGTGGATGGTCTTGGTCGAAATGATAGATTGCGGTAAAATGACCAGCGATGGCTTCGAAGAAAATGTGGTCCTCACCGAAACGCCTTCTAAGGTCCATGTAAAACAATTGAAGCTCTTTTTGTGGCTCGATGCTAGATGTGCGTGGGCAACGAATAGAGCTGGGGTTCAGCCACATCGTCTTGATCGGAACCTCCCAATTCGGGTTATCAAGTATCGATGTCTTCGAGAAGCGCGTATTGACTGAAACGCCTGCACCGCCGAAGCCTCCGCTGTAGCATGTTCCAAGGATTGATTCCTTTCTAGTTTTGAAAATGGCCTGCAGCGGACAATGCCTTTCTGACTTCGTTGGTCCGATGGCGTCGTCCTTGATCTTTCTAGCTTGCGTCACCGACTTTTGGTACGCGCTTGCAGCGCGCTTGTTCGTCTACTCATGTGTGGGCTGTATTGGCCTGAGAATTTAGCAGCCCCTCCCAAGCGGTCTTGCCCAACGCTGCAGGGAATGATAACTATTTATATTATTGCTTCTGGCATAGGGGTAGTCACGAATAGCTTCCCAGGCTTGACCTAGGTTCAAGGTAGGCTCCAGGAAGCTAGCCAGGCTGTCCCTTTGTGCACAAGAGGTTTAGATTCTGGAGCAGGCCTCGAGCCGCCTTCCAGATTACTTCCCAGTCACTTGAATGTATGCTTTCGTTTGGGCCGTTATGCAGATTACCAACCGCACCTGCAGACTGTGCACATACGTACCCATGGATGCACCTACGAGGATACTAGGTTGGCTCAGCACAGTAGGGTTAGGGAGTCTTTCTATGAATCTACCTACGCCTCTGGGCAAGTACCAGTACCTTTTGGTCCACGATTTGTTCCCCCCTGTTCACTACCTGGGGTCGCGTCCCGCGTCACGAGATCTTTTAGCCAGAAGAAAACGCTCAGAGAATGCCAAGCGCCTTATCCAAATTTCGATGGGCTTTAATAGCAGAAGTACCTAGCTATTTTTTGTTTGTGCCACTGACATTACGTGGTGAAGTGTGTTACGTCAAAGCATCAACTAAGGCTCCAATACCGATATTCGATTACAAACCGTAGCGAAACCCAATAAGTGGCGAAGAACGAAAACAGATTATGGTAAACCACCATCAAACTAGAAAGTTTGACAAAATTGAATATGATGATCGTATGAGTCAGTTTTGGTGATATCCTAACTAAAATGTACACGCCGAGCTTAGAAAGGTATTCTTTTATCGTAGGTTTCGAGTAAGCAAGGAACACGGACGCAGATACTTGATGCGCATAAGAGCGGATAAATCCTTTACATAGTCCACGAGATTGCAGAAAAAATCTTGATCATTGCAAAACTCTCAGAGGATACTTTCTGAAAGACCTAATAAATGATTAAATTGAGAGAGTGCTGCTTTAGGATTGTTGGTGTTTAATATTGTGATGGATATTTTGTTATTGAAATTTAGTCCTGCCACCTGTGGCATCACAGGTCCACCTACAGGGAGCGCGCTTCGAGCAGAAAAAATTGTACCCAGAACGCTAAAATTCGGTAGGGGTGCAGGAGGCAAAATGGGGATACTGATGGTAGGCAACAGAACTACACTCCGCCCACAAGGGATGGAAGCGGAAATTTTCAATTCAAAGCGGTTGAGGCTTCGAATTCTAAATTATTATTTTCATAATGAACAGCAACAGATCAAAATTGCAATTATGAACATGAGCACGGGCACATTCTGAATACAACTTGCATGCCCTGTCAGCCCTCTGTCAGGTTTCGTGGTGTCCCTTCCAAAAAGTATCATTTATTCCAAAGAAGGAGCCGGCGGTTTGCCGATTATTACAGCTTTTTTTTAAAGAGGGAAGAAAGCCCGGTGCTAGCTGGGCGAACCGACTGTTAGTATATATTTCCGNAGGCAAAATGGGGATACTGATGGTAGGCAACAAGACTACACTCCGCCCACAAGGGTTGGAAGCGGAAATTTTCAATTCAAAGCGGTTGAGGCTTCGAATTCTAAATTATTATTTTCATAATGAACAGCAACAGATCAAAATTGCAATTAATGAGCATGGGCACATACTGAATACAACTTGCATGCCCTGTCAGCCCTCTGTCAGGTTTCGTGGTGTCCCTTCCAAAAAGTATCATTTATTCCAAAGAAGGAGCCGACGGTTTGCCGATTATTACAGCTTTTTTTTAAAGAGGGAGGAAAGCCCGGTGCTAGCTGGGCGAACCGACTGTTAGTATATATTTCCGCTAAATGTGGTTCTTGACAGAGGGCTAACAAACAACAGTGACTTGTGATCAAGTACAACCGTACCTACATGTAGGTTTTGTCTATCCGCCGAGCCGTATAAGGTATTTGCATCCTGGATATATTCCATGAGGTATTCGAGAAGTTCTTCAGAAAAGTCACCCGTCTCGTTGATCTCTAAAAAATGTTGTTTAGCCCGATTCCAAAGCTGAAACCTTTTCAGTGATACGAAATTTGCTGCCTAGCAAAAGCTATACTACGTATGTTAATATGGTGAATAGTCATCCAAAGATCGAATAAGGTGCAACCGCCTCGATTATCCTCAATCTTGAAAGAAATAACTGTTCCATCTCTGGTTGTAGAGAAGCAGCATGTACAGGGTGTGCAGCTTGTGAACAACGTGTATGCTTCACACATTTTATTCAGGTTCTCCCATGAATGTTGAGTTTTTCACAGGCATCTTATACATCTCTGGCATCATTCTGTTCGAATACATCTCTGGCATTATTTGGTTGAATGTTTCTTGAGTTCAAGTCAAAACAGTCATACAGCAACGTGAAGATCCATTCTTCCTTGGAAATGAGCGACAAGGGCACAGGCATTCACTCAAACAAAAGTCGGAAAGGTTTTGAAAGCCTCTGATGGGGAGCAAACACGCTTATTCCGCCTGTGAACCGATATCACTACCACTATACTACGTCCACGTTTGGTGCCCAAGCGACGAGTTCGCATTTCCAGTTGACACTACTATCAAGCAAATTTCTGGCCCCCACAACTTTTTAAGAGAAGCCATTTTGCAGTTTTAATTTTCACAATTTCTAAACTGCATTCACAACTCTATCTATTAATATGGGCTCACTTCAAAGTCCCATGATATATACACTAGCCCTCGTAGGTTAGTACCCGTTCGAACATCTCAGTGTAATTGCTTTTGAACGTGATAATAACATAACAACTACATAAAATTGCATTTTTGAATAGGAAGTTACTCACGTTTGATATAAGTCTTTTTCACAGGATTGAAATTGCAAAACGTGACCACAGGAAAGGCAATACCCTGTTCTTTTATTAGGAACGATACCTAAATAGGAGAGAAGCTTATCCTATCAGATTATTGAACAACGAATATAATGTTTTAACATATTGTTTTGTTAACTGCCGTTATTTCGCCACAGTACGCGTTCTGAAAGTCTCACACAAGGTTGGCGATTTGTGGACAAAACTTTAGTCTCGGACGGGACTTGCAGTGGTATTTCCAGGCTCTATCCCTTACACTACCGAGACCCCGCTTGCCCTCTCCTTCTTAATGGCTAAACATCAAGTCAACCAAGGTAAACAAAGTAAAGCTTACAGCTCTACAGTTCTGTGCTGATATTGGCCGACCTGCTCAACACGTTGTACGTGTGAGTGCTGATAAGCTATGGCATATAAGTCACTAAGAAGGCGAGGTCAAGCAGGGTCTCGGTAGTATAAGGGATAGAGCACTGTGCCCGAAGTGCACAAATACGGGTTCGAGTTCCGTCCGAGACTGGAGTTTTGTCCACAAATCGCCGGCCATGTGTATTGGTTTATATTTGTGATCTCAGTGCCTCAGAGGAAGTGGAATGGAAGCAATGAAATTCAAAGCACGATTCAAGAACAAATACTGTACCCTTCTGGACCATCTAGCTTGAAACACAGAAGAGCAGGGATTCATCCCGATTTTTTTTGTTTCCTTTTTTCGGAACCTCTAACTGACGTTTCCTTGCACAATGATGAAGACTCCTTTCAGAGATTTATCCATCCGCGCACTCAATTTTCACCTGAAGAGTTAGAGACACTTGATTGCGCCCTTGAGCTAATCCTATGTACTGAAATCCGCGTAATTCGAATTAGTAGATTTATTTGTCCGCATTATCATATGCACACGCATACAGAAATGCAGAAATGAGACAGTATGTGATAGTGAGGGCGCAGTGTCGGAGGGAGAGGCAAGTACTACGCAAGACTTACAGGACTCAGCAGACTGTACTTTTGGTGCTGGGTGTAGTGCCCTCAGATCAAGTACCGCAGCACCTATTCACAAGATTACCAGCAGGACAGCGCCGGTACCAACATCTTAGCACCGAACGACACGGAATGCCCTTCTTATCTTGAATGCCCATAGCGACCTGGTATCCTTCCCTCGTCAGAAGAAAATAAGTATAAAAGCCGCCAGAATATCATAACAGTGTTTGAAGAATTCTTAGCAAAGTTTACATGACTCGAATATGCAGCGTACCTGGGAAAGTGTAGGATGACTGAAGTACATAGACGACAGAGTTCCAATTTGCAACAGCAGAAACACAAGTAATCCAAACATTATCACCAGCCAAAAGAAGCAAGAAAATTTCTTTCCATAGAAAACCCTTTTGGGACCATGTAATGTCGTAGTATCTGTAATCCAGCTACGAATATTAGGAAGAAGGAAGCCACTTGATTTCTTCGTCGAGGGAAAAAAAAACATATAAAACCCGAGGACCTTACTCTTCTACGCAATTATAAAGTGAGTCCTCATAATGAAACTGAAGCAGATTTTTCTAACCCTTCCCTTTACATTTCCACTGTTATTCATCTTCTAAATCATTGAGCGCACTAATGTTAGCAGGCTCTACATCATCTCGAAGTTCTCATTCATTCAAGGGCACAGTTCACGATATTTTTGGGGTACCTGGTTTCAGGCCAATAATGGAAGTGATACTCCAGTGATAGTTCAGAGCAGTGCAAAAAACGCGACGAAAGCGTGAAAACCGGCGTATTTAGAAAATCTTTAGGCTTCAAAAAAGACGCAAAATCGCGGTTCAGAAGGGAATATGACGACAGAATTTGCATGGGAGGGCATTTGGACGAGCTGTTTGAACTGCAGTAAGCTTCCTGCGTGCAAATTGTGGTTCTCGAGGCGAGTGGTGCAACCACTACAGCTTTCATAGCACATACGAACTAATCCACCTTGGGTGAGTATGTCAACTAGAGCGGTTCTCGGTCCCACATTGCACCCTATTTTGGCCGTTTCTCGACCCTACATCCTCCCTTGAGTTATTTTTGAGGGTTACAGGTTCATAAAAGGGAGAAATCTCATAAAACATTTGTAACGTGAGTTGTACCTTTAATTTACCATGATAGTGAATAAGATGTGTAGGCTCCTGTGAACGTCTACAACAGCTTTTCGAAAATAAGAGCGTTTGGTAATGTTGTAAGACTTTGATAGAGTAGTCATTTCAAGCAGATGTTGCCCGGCTAGGGATGAGAAACAGAAGTACAGCATATCATTCAAGATCTCTGCAACTGACCGCAGAAATGTTTTGACTCTCGCTTCACTGATCCGATTCCCTCGGTTTCCTTGATTTTCCTCAATTGTGCCGCTGGTATTTCGATAACAAGTTGTGATGCACGTTTTTTAAGACGAACTGTCGACTCGACAATCGATCCTCGGCTTTGTTGTCTGAATACAATCTTAGTGACTACTACATTCGCGTATTAAGAAAATACCAATAACAATTATGGAGCTTAGACGCGCAGTCCGCAAAAAATTTTGGTATCATTTTTAGTCGAAATGCGAAAGTATTGGTAGAGAGCAGTATTATTGTGGCAAAGAATAAGAAAAAGCACTAAAGCCTTGAAAGCTTTTAAAAGAAAAGGCTGCTAAATAAAACAAAAGCTGTACGAGATTACTACGACGGAAACAACACTAGTTTTCTGAATTTCCAACATGAGTGTTTCTTGTGGATGGTGCAGATTTTGCAACGACGTTAGAACTTCTCCGGCTTCCTTGGTGGCATCCAGCAGATACAATTTCTGAGCCCCTGCAGGCCGTTTTCCTATCTGATAGCGCCGGGCGTGGTATGCCCCGATTTGTATTCAATAGATTATTTCGTTTGGTTCCACTTAAAAATCAAGGCTTGTACCAAGCAATACCACTCAATAGGGTCTTGACGAAGGCCTGCTCAGTAATCGGGAAGAAATTTCCTTATAATACTCGATTCCCTGCCCCTACCCACTGCGTGACTCTGCAAGCGCTGACTTGCTCCCTCTTCTGAAGTTCTCTGAGGCCCCACACTTCCTATTCTAGTCAGCTTTTCTCGTTAATTTTTAGCAAGAAAAAGGTTGATGCTTTGGTAAAATACATCGCTAGTGACTTCGCTGATGACACAACCGCTGATGAAATTTTTGTGTAAAATTTGGAAACAGTTTTCTGGAGTCATGGAGGTCCTTTGAGGCTCGGATTTTTCCGTCGGGAGCGGTCCTATATTGAGTCCTTCCAAAATTCCTGATATTTCTGGTTAGAGACATATACGATCCTTCTAAATCAACTATGAAAGCTTTTAGCGAAGTATTGGTGGAGCAGGGTCGCAGGATTGTACGGAGCCAACCGTTAGCGGTTTGAGGAGTCCATCGAAAGGGTACAAGACTTTAAATACGTGGAAGGTGATCTGATAGCTGATGGAGAGTGGAACAAGCAGCAAATGGTCAAATAAACACTACACGGATGAAATAGAGAAACTTTGTCGTAGGTTGTCTTAGCCTTCAAGGTTTTTATTAACACTTTATCCACATGGCTTACGTTTCGGCAATATCGCCTTCGTCGGAGCCTGTAAGTCGGAACATAATTTGTGATTCGTGGGTTGCCATTTCGGATTACAAGAAGAGGTTTCTAAAGGGAAGTAAAACAGAAGCGATGAGCTGACCTGTAACTGACTGGAGCTGTTTGTCTGCACCCCGAGCCCGAAGTTCTTCACAGTTTTTTTATATGTGCTGGGACTAAGAGGTCGGGTCAGGGATTGCTCCAGGGGACCCCCAAGATGTAGACTAATAAATAAGGTCATACGAGGTCAGGTTCTGCCGGTGTTCGCGCATCGCCCTTGGTATTGATTAATCAGCGAGTCTGGGTATTTTCACCCGTTACCCCTGCCCCGGCGCCCCCGCGGGGGGTATCGACTGTGTAGA
>UZAF01018235.1:0-10230 GCA_900617895.1 Haemonchus placei | reverse complement strand
ACAGGGCTGCCTTTCGCTGTCGCTATGAGTTATGACAAGTTATTTGAACTTCCTACATGGGTTCCCTTGTGAATTGTGAAGCCTCTTTGACGCCTTTGAAACTCGTCCGCGAAAGTACATAGGACAATCATTGGGCTTTTACGTGTACTAGTGAGCCTCGAGTTCTTTCTATGAAGAAATCTTAGAAACCATTTTTATCGTGAACTGTGCCTTCAAGCCGATAGAGCATGTTGCATGCTTCTACCTGAGTTTACGTGACGTCTAACATCTTCAACTTAGATATTCGCAACGATCTCTTCGAGACTAGCCTTCGAAATTCACCAGCGAAAATGTGTCCCAGTAGATGAGGTAAACTAGACCATAATTGAGAATTGGTAAGATAGAGCGCAGAATCCCCTTTCCGTGTTCATTAAGGTTATCTTGCTACAATATAAATGGCGATATATGTATGTATGTGTATGTACATGTGTATGTATGCCTGTCTGTCCACCTGTCTAAGTATTTGTGTATGTATGTGAGTGTTTGCACGAGAATTGTAACTCCCTTACCCTTAAACGTAGAGCATTTCAGAGGTGATTTGACGTATAACGTACGAATAGACGTAATAATAGCGATCAATATCGAACTGTTGTGTATTCGAACAACTGGTTATTCATAGCGTAACTCACTTTAACAAAGAATAGCAAAAATTCCCGAGCACGACCCATGACAGTCGATACCGATCGATATTCGATCGATGATAACGACCGATGTCGAGGGAAACGGTAACGGCCGATGTTGATCGGTAGCATACCGATGGTATTGGCTTGTTGTATTCAGACCGGGTATTCATAGCTCATCCCTCTTTAGTCATATAGAGGTGAAACAAAAGAGGTATTATGAAAAAACTGCAGTTTTCGCGATTTATATGTATTGAAATCAACTATTCATTAGCCCTTCTGTGTTGGGAAGGAGAAATGCTTGAATTTTCAAGGAATTCGTCATGAGAGTCTGGAATGACGAGGGCGATACGGCTGGTTGAATGTAAGTCACAATGACTCACTTTGGTGAATTCCGTCTAGTCTTTGTTACACCGTTGTAGATAGCAAGCCCCAAAGGTTCCACTACTGATAACTTTCGATGAAATAGGGGAAAAGGAAGTTTTGTCGGATTTGGAAATAGCAGAGCGACTAACTGAGACATTTCGAGATTAAAGAAATTTGGTCAAGAAGAATGTCACAGTAGGTGTGATTGTCGGTGACGCTGGGGCAATAACTCATTCAAGCGGCTTCGAAGCCAAGAAAATGAGTGAATTCCAAAAAATGTTTCTTGGGCCCTATGTCCTTGGGAAAATACTGAAATAATAGCGCAGCATATTCTCGACAATACGTATCCATCGGTCTAAAAACGGGAGTGCTTGAAGAAACTGCTATGTTGTGCGGTGTAGAATTCATGTGCGGTTTGATAGAAGTTGGTAAAAGAGTGCTGGCTAAATGGAAGCGACATGGGAGCAGACCAGAATGTAAGTTTGCACAGTGATACTTCGAACGCCCTTGTGCACTTGTTCAACAATGAACGGTTAGGACTTCCAATAATACAAGTTACTTAGTTCTCAAATTTCATGAGGCGCAAAGGCCGTTTCAACAGCGATCCGGGTGAAGAATTCCGAAAAGGAAAAGGTAACCCACATGAAATGTAATTTTCATATTAAAATATCTGACTTTTGGCAGGAAAAATGAAACGTTCAGCATTTATACACCTGTCAGATTCCCCTTATACAACACATCTTACTCGTTCGTATGAGATTAAAAGATTTTCACTTATTAGGTAACTCAGAAAGTATGCATTAGCAGAATAGATTCGCTACTGATGTACTAACCGTGTAGCGCGGCTACACTTTGCGGTGGAAGTGAGGCCTTTGAAAACGACAAGTCCGTCGAAACGTCGGCCGTAATAAATACTTCCACCTACAAACCTCGAGGCAGAAGTAAAAACTAACGATTTGAAGAACAATAGACATGCCGAGGTTCAAAGATGAGAGAACTTGGAATTTTATTAGCAGAATGTTTCGCGCAATATCCAAACTACCACAATGTGAATGTTGTGGGTGTGCAGCAAAATTATATAAGGACATTACATATTTGTATAAAATACTGTTTAACACGGTATAACATCCTCTCGTACAACATACTCGCAGCTTTTATGTTTTGCAGTCGGTTGGACAGATCGACGATCTCCTTATTTTTGACTTTGAAGCATTGGAATGAGGATCATGCGGACTGGCAAGCTTTTTTTCAACGAAATACGAAGCACAGAATCATACGGGGCTTTGAAGTCGAACACCTGATGAAAAATTCGGTAGGTTTTAGCAACGAATAGTAAAATTTTAAATCTTAAAAAGGTAACGATCGAATATGTGAAGACAGTTCGACCATTATCGGGTTTAATAGCAAGGAAGAGGTAGCCAGAAATGTTATACGCATACAAGTGGGACATGTCCCTAAATATTTGATCCATGGACCTTCCAGAACATTCCACAAAATTTGAACGATTCCAATTTCAATACAATTTGGACTATTGTGAAATGGTTAACAGATACTTTCCAGTCGATCATAAAACTTTCGAATGAGCCGTTTGGCATCATGAAACTGCCAAATTTATGAGATATGGAAACTGAATATTATACTCTCTCGCCTGTCTCTCAGTCTCTATTGTACTGTAATGTAGACTATCCTCTCCCGAGCCTAAGAAGGAAGGGGTGGCCTTCCTTGCAATCCGAAGTATAAAACACTTGTCAAAGAACGGCTTACTTACTTAACTTATTTGGTAGCATAGTAGGAATGGTCCAACTCTCGTCTACTTTACAAATTTTTAGGCCCAGAATGCTCTGAAATCGAACCATACATTGTTCTAGAGAGCTGTCTGATTAAGTTAGTCACTGCAATAGCTCTACAGCCACACACTTCACCTCTGCCGAGGTTATTGACAACTTGGAATGCCTTCGGCAAGTCACCTTTGCATGTTGTTATAATTGGAGATATTTTTTCGATGGTGATGTCCATTTCGCTGATCAATCAGTATCAGAGGCCGTTTTCATAAATTTTATTTTGGACGGGCCGAACTGCTATCACATCACCTATCAAAAAGTCGTTGTTGCTAGGGAAGCGATTGCTTTTCAGTGAAGCACCTTGGCACAGGAATTCATTCACATTGTTTGGAGGGCAGCACAAACTTTTCAATGAAAGTGTCGTTCAAATGGGCAATGTCCAATCCAAATAGAAGTCACTGTTCTAAAGTGGTCTGATCGCAACCAACATTCAAGCAAGATGGACAGAATACCTGTTGTTGGAAGCCTAGAGGACGATCTCAAGTCTGTCATTGAAGTGGGAGGGTACAACCCGGATGTTGGCCCAGTTCAGCGGCTAGCGAGAAACGAGTCGAATCGCCTTTCGGTCTCACCTTTAACTAAGAAGGACAGGACACTTTATAGCCTTTTTTCAAAGGTAAAATGTTTTGGTTTACATAAACCGTGACAGCACGAAGCTGGAGTGTTTGATATCAATCCGAAAAAGATGATGTCATGCTACGTAATTTCCCTCCACTTTCATACGTGAGAGTCACCTCTAACACAGGTGTTTTGCTCTTTTGAGAGGTATTGTACCAACAGAAGAGACCTGAGTCATACGTAGTTGAACAGGACCTTGAAAAGATCCACGCCATTCTTTAGTTGTTCACGCTTCCAGTTTCCGCGTCTACCATCATCACATCAATATACGCGGTAGCTTATCCTTTTCACAAACAGTACGGTGTTTTTATGGTCTGAACGACGGGCTTTCGGTAGAGTGATTAACATCTTGCACTTGCCTTGTAAATTTTCGAGAGTGCGAGTTGTTCTAAGGAAACTTTCTTAACCGGTGATGAAAGTCATGAAACATATTCGGCACGATTGGCCTTATAGGCTCAAAAGCGTACAAAACAAAATAGGTTTGCTTTGGAAATGGTCGGGATGAATGGAAGGGCCTCTAAGGGGACTGCTCCGGTCTTCTGGTGGCAATCAGAGGAAAGGAGAATCTGAAATCTGGAGAGTGGGCAAATGTGGTAGCGCTTCTAATGCAATGCTCAAGGGTTCCCATGGCAAACTATGCTCATTTCGAGTGTTGTTTGCCTGAATTGTCGATTCACCGATATAGAATCACTTGGTTTTGCCTGAATTGTCGATTCACCGTTATAGAATCACTGTCACTGAATGGATCCCTTGGTTGATTGCCAAAGCGGTTTCTTATAGTTTTATTTCCCATTAAAGGAAACAACTTGCGATGATATTATGCATAAATGGACCGCTAGGGACTGAGGCGAAATTTTCATGCTGAGGAAGCAATGACATTCAGGGAGTTTAAAAAAATGGAAGAAATCGCTACGTATCCCCTCAATCCCGATCTTGTGGGAGGACCTGACAGTATACAACGCCAGCTTCCTATTTCTCTGTGTCGTCACCCAGTGATTCACCTATATCACCTGTCGTCCCGTTGATCATCGATTTCCTCGAGCGAGCGCCAGTAACGTCTCCATTCGTCCCTGTCACGAGTCAGAGTGGTCCAGTGAATCTTCCTCGCTTTAATGACACGTGGACCACATTCCTTTCATTCAGAGCTTTCGTGAAGAAGTCTGCCGATCTAGTTGGCGGCCGCCCTGCAGTTCGTTTGATGTCCCAAGGGATCCAGTCAGTAACCGCCCTAGTCCCACGGTTATCATTATATTATAGCATAGCATAACGTGCCTGGCCAACCTAGTTTTCAAATTATGGCGTTATCAACGCATCTCTGGTCTCCGTTCGTTGACGGAACACGGAACTTCAGATTCCCTTCTGCACTTGCGTGTATAGGGGAATTACGCGCATCGTCTTTTTCAAGGCGCGTTGACGAAGACAGCATGCTCATCATGCTATCGTAGAGTCCAAGTCTCCGAGGCGTACGTTAAAGCAGGAAGGACAGCAGTGTCGAAAAAGTGGAAGCCGGATGTTCTTTGTCTTCTTTACCACTTCCTCAATATTTTTAAATGCTCCCCACGAGGCGCGTTTCCTTCTGCACAGCTCTGTAGTTAGGTCGTTCATCATGTTGACTTCCCGACCTAAATACACATAGCTAGAGCATTCGGAGATATTCTTTCCGTTTAGCGTAAAGGGAGCACCAGGTATCAATCCGTTTTTCATGAACATCGCCTTTGTTAAGTTCAGCCTCAAGCCGATTCTCTCACAAGCGCTGCCTAACTCGGCCAGCATTCGTTCTGATGATGCAAGCAGCGGCCGTCGGCCTTTACTCCCAAGTCTTCCCATTCAAAATGACGCACGATATTCTCGAGAGCGGCGCTGAAAAGTTTGGGCGATATGGTATCGCCCTGCCAGACATCTCTCTTCACGTTGATAATGACTTCCTTGTAGAATGGTGAAATCCTGGTCGTGAAGTTGTTGTAGAGCTCACGGAGCATTCTTATATATTGAGTAGAAACACCCTGGTGGCCTAGGGCTCCAATTACCGCTCCTGTCTCGACGGTGTCGAAGGCTTTCTTCAATTGGCGAAGCTCTGTCAGGCTTTGCGAATGCTCTTTCCGGCCTCGGCGGCCTCGTCCATAACTGCTGCTCTTCGCTCCTTCAGATCTTCCTTCATCGCTCCTCTGCAAAGCTTCGCAAGTTCGGACGTTTGTTTATGATTGCCTGTAGCTCGCGTGATTCCACGCTGGCGTATCAGCTCGAGGGTCTTCAAAGAGAGTCGTCTCTTGGTTAATTGTAGACTCTCTGCTTTCCTAGCGCTACCGTGAAGATGTTCGACAAGCCGATTGTATTCTTCATCGATGTTGCCGATAACGGAATCTCCCCATTTAGTCGCAAGGGAAGCGAAGTGGTCCCACTTGATGGAGGTCTTGGAGCCTTGCTTCCTGAACGTCATAGCTATCTCTCCGTGCACTGAGGAGCGGAATCTAGCGCGGAGGAGACGATGGTCTGTTCCCGTGTAGAACTTCGGAACAACAGCGACGCCAGTTAGGCAAAATCTCCGATTGAAGATAATGTAGTCTATTTCATTATGGAACTGTCCACCAGGTGACTCCCATGTCCATCGTAAATGAGAGGGCTTCTGCAATTGCGAGTTAACATGGATGGTATGGATCGACATGATAAACTCGGACAGCCTTCTACCCTGCTAATTCCATTCCATTCCGTGAGTCCCGATGTGAAGCCCTTCAGCCGTTCATCTGGGGCCAATCTTGGCGTAAAAATCACCGACGATGACTTTGAGTAGAGCGTGGTCTTCTTGTAGAGCCTATATATAAAACGCCTTCGACACCTCTTCTTTGTGGCTTGATGTTGGTGCGTAGGCAACGAAGATGGTTAGAGCTGGGGTTGATAATTTCGGCTTGTTAAGCTTCGTGTGTGATATCTTCAATGTGATGTTCAATCGGTGTTCATGGCCAAGTGCACGTTTACGAAGACACCTACGCCGCCGATACCTCTGTTGTCGCTTATTCCAAGGAACAGTTCTTCTCCAGTCTCAAATACAGCGTGTAGCGGGTGATGCCCTCTCGTCTGGGTCAGTCCGTTGACGTCGTAATCGACTTTCCTAGCTTGCATCATCAGGTCTTCTATACACGCTTCCGATGCAAGCGTCCGTGCGTCATCGTCGTCAGGTACAGATCGTCATCCCAGCGCTTCTCCTTTTGGGCAGCCTGTTTTGACCCCTCTCTCGAGCGGTCCTACCCAACGCTATCGTGTTGGGGGCTCCCTCAGGTTCAGGGGAATGAGCCCCATTTCCATTACTGTCTTTGGCGTGAAGATACCCAACGTGCAGCTTGCCAGGCTTTGACGAGGAAGCTGGATTGACTCCGGAGGTTTGCAGGCTCTCCCGGGGTGGACGAGGGGCTTTGTTTTTGGAGGAGGCCCCGAATCACCTCCCAGATACTTCCGAGTCACTCGAATGCAAGCTTTTGGCCGAGTCGATGGACAGGATACCAACTGCACCCACAGACTCTCCACACACGTATGCGTGGATACGCCTGCGAGAAACAAAGGGTATACCGACCTAGCACAGCAGAATCAATGAGTCTATCCCCTGAATCCATCTGCGTTCTCTGGGCAAGTGCCGGTGACTTTTGGTCGGCGATTAATTACCCTATCTGCCACCTGGGGACGCCCTACGTATCCTCGTCACTAGCTACGTAGGGCGTCCCCAGGATCAATCTCAACCCCCATCACTGTGAGTTTTCTCTCACCAAAGGACCACGATCCGTTAGCCGCTCGGAGATCCGTAACGCACAGTGATAACAAGGGAAAAATAATAGTTCGCAGTGGTCATTCAAGATAGGATGTACACCGCTGATTTCAAATACACGTTCTGGGAGCAAAGCCACAGAACAATTTTCACCCGGTGTTATAGCACTGATTCGCACGGATAACCAAAACGAGTAGTCTCCGCACTGTACAAAAGGCATGAAAGTGAAGGCTTTGGTGCGTGTGCTCGTTAATGAAACGCTGAAAAATATTTTGTGCTTCATATTGGCTATCTGCTACCCTCCTACACGTTTTCCTATCCTTCAGTTTGTTCACTGCTTTCGGTCTTCCACTTTTTGGCGTTTCACAGGCTTTTCTAAGCATTCTGAAAAAGTAGATACATTTCGAACGGTTGAAGTCGTTTCGCGATGTCACAACACTTTCAACCTTCTGTGCGTAACATCTCGCGGTAGGTCGATTCAAATAAATTATAAAGACTCGTGCCAAACGAAGCGATAATACTTCTCAGCCACTATGCATATTATGCCTGCATTTGGTACTATCGTTAAAGAGGACTTTGGTTCACGTGGCATAATGTGGGCAGAAGTAACAGAAGCTAATAGAGAGCTTTCGATCTCACCAACTGATGAGTTAAAGAAGAAGTTAACGAGTACGGCAACCTGATATCGGCTGCTATGGAGGAGAGTCCCAATAAGACTACTTTAATAATCCTCTCTAATCATCTGAAAATAATGACTCATCGCATTCGAAAAAGAACCTTCTTCGGAATATAGAGGTTATAAAGAGAAACTGAAGGAAAGAGCTTTCTTATTATGATCTCACCCATGAGCATGAAGACAGTTCTCGAAATAATTCTGGATCTGGTTTTAGGCGAATAATGGAAGTGATAATTCAGAATAGGACAGAAGAGACACGAAAACGCGAAAATCGGCGTATTTATTGAAATATAAAGGTTCGAAGGAGTGAACGAAAGCGTGACTATAAAAGTTGCGCAGAGTTGCCTCTATAACGCTATGGAATCCATCCGCTTTTGGTGTGTACGAGAACCTTTGTTATACCCTTTCTAGGCCGTTTCTGACACGAGAGCGTCCCTTTTGAAACTCTTGGAGGTCACATTTTGCTCAAAGGAAAATATCGGGAACCATGCATCTCGTGCTCTGTGACTCCGTAATTCATGGTGCACGTGAAATAGGTCACGGCTTTCTGTCGTTTAACTGCAAAAATCCGCACTCTCTCGTGCATAAGAAAATAGACTCGTCCCGTCAAAAGAGATAATTACCAATGGAAGTTGATGAAAATTGATAGATACTGTGAGCTCTGAAATGATGCATTTTTGACCTATTATGTTGACCAATTTGGTTGTAAGCTGCGAACGAGCAGATCGACCAACTGAGCTTTGAAGATTAGCTCAAAACCCGAAAGAAGTCGTCGCAAAAGGTAAATATGAAAACCTAATTACATGACAACAATATCCACCGAATGACAGTGAAAATCATCAGAAAGGCTTTAAAGAACCTTGGAGAAAGCCATATTTCAATTCAGGCTTCAATTTAGGCTGTGGTGCATCGCCGCCTCACCCTAGGGAAAGAGTTGAGCGACTACTACTAGTTCTTCCTTATGTGTCAGAAACTGTATCGCGGGGGGGAGGGGGGGTTCACGGTTCTTGTGATCTATCGTTTGCAGAGCATCCAACATTCCCATCTGATTACAGTTTTGTTGAGCCGCGAATCTTTCCAGAATTCTGCGCATATCAGCTCGATCTTGTAAGGCAAATACCAACACTCGCATAATTACGATGGCATGCGCTGTAGAACCAGTTCTTCCTCTATGGAGCGAAGGCTTCTCGTGTATTTTCTGCGATTTCCATTTATTCTCTTATTATTATAGATATGGCCTCTCAGGAAAATGAGCATTCTCATGATGCCTTGCGATCATGGGCCCGATCTCTTCTTGTTGGAACGACTTGTTTTTACTGTTGCTGCTTCTTGGAATTGTATTTGGGCTCAATAACTCAAGTTTGAGGTGGGACAAAACTGATTTGCGCTGCGTGTCGTGGTTGCAACTGTGGCGAAAATCGAACCACCGCTAAAAAGCTTTAAACTGCTCATCTTTTGTTCCAAAGTTTTTTCATAAAAACGTGAGCTCATATATTATACGGGATATATTATACGGGATTTCTGGCCTCGAAAGTAAGAGCAGTATTTCTTTCAAAGACACTGTGGCCAGATGAGTGATTCGACCTTTGTCGAAAGAACGTAGAGTTGCCAAATACTATTTAGTAACATCAGCTTGACTGTTAGGAGTTGATATGCAGCTGTATTTGGTCAGTGGAGGCAGTGGAAAACTCAGCCTTTATCACCGTTACCGGCGTACCCCAAATATGAGGGAGGATCGCAGATTAGGGCGCCCCGAAAAGTTTTAGAAAAGCCAGCCGGTTTTTTCAACACAAAATACCCGCTGCAGTAAACTTAGATCAGTGATCAAGATAGTGGCCTTTCTTAGCCACAGTGTCTCCCCTTCAACCGTATATGGCATTGATGCCATTCCCCTAGTATATAGAGAGGCATGACGCAATTGTTCATCTACTACTTGACTTTTCAATGGTAGGCGGATTTTTTCCTTGTACAGCAGGATTAGGGGCTTTCGAATGTATAACAGTGTTGAAGTTAGGTGGATGTGTGGGGTGTGGGCTAATCAGGCAATGGCAAGTCTTTCCAGCTCATCCATAGACGTCCTCGCGTTCAGTGGTCATGTACTGATTACCACAATCGAAAATTTCACTGTAGTCGATGTAAAATGGAAGCTCGAAACACCATCACTCTCAGTCGATAACAGAACACTCTTCTGTTCACCGCAGTGCTTTTTAGTAGGACCTCCTAGGAGACACCCAATTGAGCAGAGAAAGAACGAGCTCATTATCGCGCTAACACGCGATTTTTCGATAATTTTCTCATTAATTCAATCAATCTTGA
>UZAF01018234.1:0-35398 GCA_900617895.1 Haemonchus placei | reverse complement strand
GGTGCCTTAGAGCGACTTGAATTTCGCCCAAACGCCCTTGTTGTCTTCCAAAACTCGTCCACCTTCAGAAGTGATTTAGAGAAGCCTTTATGTTTCGCGATTTCAATAGATTTTATCGTTCTATACGCTACCGTCCATCCTGGATCTCTTAAGCTTCAGAGGATTCTGCACCGACGATGCGCATTTCCCATCACTGACTTGTCTAGTTCAGGATATAGTAGAAATTGGTCCCACTGAATTTCTATAAGCTCAATGTCGTTCAGGAAAGGAAAGCTGCTGACGGCCACTGAATTGACATTTCATTTCCATATTAGTAATTCGGAAGGAATTTTCATCTGATAGTTCGATATGATTCAGAGTCTGTTGGGAATTTCGGGAGCCTCGTACTCTCGCTTCACTACAAGTCTACCACTGTGACGACATGGTCTCCAACGCACATACTAGCCGGTGAATGGTTCCAGAATCCTCAAAAAGCTTTCATAAGACATCTCGTTAGATGGCGTCGGATAACTGTAAAAGGCATTACAAACCACCGCCGCCGTCGCCAGTACCAGTTTCGTTCCTATCAGAGGAGATAACTACCATCCCATTATGATCCCATTAAATGATTCCGTCTGAACCAGTTGTCTCTACTGGTGGAAGGTGTTTCAGAATGAGCGCTCATACCTTTTTCCTTAGTGATAAAAACACAAGTACGTGGTTACTTTTTTATTACTTTGACTTCACTAAAGTACGACATTTTAGTTGTGGAGTAATGGCCTAAGGTAGAAGGGTGAAAGTCGTAAAATTTAATGACGGAGTTTCTTGTTTTTCAAAAGCAAAGTAGTTAGAGAAAGCATTCGCACTCCCACTAGCGACCTACAACTACATTTGTGGGAATGTTATCGGAAATTTATTTCGGGGAGTCGACGTCTTCAGAAAGAGCCGTGAAGGTCATTTGTATGATAATGTGTTTCATTTGTAATGCCACTGTACGAGTGGTACGGTATTTATTCCCTTTGGAATGAATCACTATGATATATTTCAATTAGCTGTCCTCTACGACGGAATGAAAGCACGAGTTCCCATTCCAGGGTACCACATCTTTCGTATTTCCCGTAAAGGTCTCATTTCGAATGGTCCCTGTATTTTTTCTGGAAATGTCTCCCATGGTAAAGCCCAACCGCCTCAAAGCGGCCTAATCAGCGATTCCTGTAGAATAGTTGCCTCGATGCCTCCCCTGAATACAAATTTGACAATCACATGAATGGTTGGGTTATAGGCAAAGCAAGATACCTGAAGCGGGATTTGTGGACAAAGTTCAATTCTCCCTGAATCGATAAAAGGCATCATATCACCCAGATTAACAAGGAACCTTCATCGGCTGTAGTAGTGTTATGGGGGAAAACCCACGAGACCCATATGCTCACTGAATCATTTCCACTGTTCTTTGCTGGGGTGAATTCGATCACAACTGAGTTGAGCTGAAGTCCTCCTCGTTGACTCTGGTTCCAAGAACCTCTGTTCATTTGTTCTGAGTAATCTTCTGAATTTCTGAGGAAGTGGTCGACCTGAAAGGAGGCTTTATAGCCTGCGTGAAATGTGACCATGATCGGGAACTTCAAGTATGCACATATATCAAACCGAGTCGAGCAGGACGTTTAGATTCCGAACTTATCTTCAGTTCGGTTTGACACTGTTTTGGACAGAACTTCAAAGATGAACGGACATTCTAAACGAACGAACATATTCACGGGAGCACATTCAATTAGATGAGATACTGTTGTGGTGAGCCCAAAGAGGACCTCTTACGTAGTTATTACCGTCTCGGGGAAAATCACAATTATAAACAACAACTACAAAATGCAAATAGAAGAGGATTAATAAGCGAATTGGAGGAACAATCAGAATTGGAAGGAGAGCGATTTGGAAGAAGGCAAGTAAAATTATTTTGAGTAGTTAAAAACAGCCTATCGCAACGTCAACCTATCATTTGGAAAGGATTTTGTTGTGAGACAAAGTGTTTTTCAACGAGCCATCTGTCTATAGAATGGACCGAAGACGTAGATACAAAGGGCATTTAAAAGTGAAATCTCTAGCCTCAATTTGTTGTCATGTAGAATCTCAGAGCAGGAAGTTGCTCTATAAACCTCACCCCCGCCTCCCTTTTCCTTTTCTTCTTCAAATGATTTCTTTGATACAACTCAACCACCTTTTGCATGCCTTATACATACATTTATAATATTATGGATACATGCCTTATGTAACTGTGTAGATGGAATAGCCTTGAGCAGAACAACTACATAGTTGAAGAAAAGATTGTGAGGTATGTATGCCTTCAGGTTTCTCCAAAACGGCCATAAAAGAAGGTTTCCTTAATAAAGACAAAATAGCTAGAATTCCGTGTAGGCACGTTAGGGCTACCCAGTGAGCCACTGTTGCTGACGGAAATAGAGCTTGTTTCGAAAGAATGGCACACTGGCGTTTGAATCAGTTTTCGAATGAGGAGAGACACAGAGGAGACATAGACAATTCATTAATGTCTAACTTTCATTCCGAACAATCACTTTATATGAAAGCCTGTAACGAATGCAAATGCGCATTCCACACGAGCGTTTGGAATTTCCGAGAAACAATGGCGTTCAGAAGCAGGCATCGATAACGGAAATTTGTCTAACAATGGCACACAGGCGATACTTTTTACGTCCACAGGGGCGTCATTAGTCAAAAACAACAACGAATGAGGAAGGGTTTGAAGACTAATGTGCTTGGTAAAAAAGGAAGAATTTAGGTATTGATAAGAGCACCTCTTGTTCCTCCTACAGGAGTCACAATGAAAAGTAGGGTGGCCAACCGATCTTTATGGCTTCACTTTGAAGGCGCTACACAGTGCGAATGTAACAGTCATAAATTGTCCTTGGACCTGTTTCATTGTAAGTGCGGAGAGCTCATTTGTATCCTTTTCATAGTCTCTTTAGACCGACCATAACCATATGTGGACCAGTGGTTCGAGTTAAAGCTTTTTTTTCTTTACCATATCGCTTATTTTGGAGTTTCGAATTGTGGGCTACTTGAAAGCCTACGAGCTTGAAAACTCATCAGTCATAGTCACCTTGGTCTCGAAAGGGTTGGTGATGCGACAGTACAGTCCCATGTCTGCCCAAGGACACCATCTTTACTACATATGAATACAGACAGCATAACAAAGTGGTACAAGGACCCTTGCAATCTTCCTAATTTTCCAACCAACCAAGTATGGCGCTTTAATAATTTTTCGTGAAACCCATTGGTTCCGTCCCTGTCTAACAAGACAGTGCAGCTGATTAGTGCCTAAGTCTAAATTTAAGTTCATTCATGACTAAACACTGTCTTGTTTGGCGTAATTCAATTTAAAATTTTTCGAGTTTAAATCCATGTCTAGTGAGTTGACTGAATGCAAATAACTAGCGATCTCGGGGTGTATAGTTTATGCATGATTTCCTCTGTGATAGGCAAGGTCTGACGAAACGAAATAACCACAAGGAGGAGATATCATCTGAAGAAACCGCATCAGGTCTGTTCCATACACTCATATAAAGCTGTACGAGTATATTGAATTGTTTTTATGGAAAAATCCCAACGATGGAGGGAGCAATTTGCGGTGGAAGGGAGTAGGAAGACGGATATTGGTGAAAAGTCTTCATCTAACTTCTGTGTTTTAAGATTTGTGAATTCGAAGGCTGGAGATCACACGCCTAAATCTTTCGAGCTATACTTCATATTATAGAGGGATATAGTAGAAATGTAATAGTGCAGTAATATTAGCCCATTCTTTCGGATTTTACCTCCTCCTAGGAACGTTACCAANTTTTACGTATTCTAGGTCGTAAAAAGAGGAAAAGTCTAGTTGGACATAAGCACTTAGGAAATTTGTTCTGTTCTGATCCTTTTGCAGTTTGAGGCAGAATTTATTTCTTCTCATACTTCTGCCTACAAGGGACATGCCAATACCAGCACCGTTCAACGAGTATAAGCCTACAAGCCACTGTTCATATCACAATCTGGATCCAGGAACGTGCAAATGACCCACATGGGGGAACGAAGGACACAAATGCCGACTGGTGTAGATACTTGCCTTTCGACGTCTCGAAGTGGTACGCTTCGATCTAACTCAAGACTTCCTCTTCATGAGAACTTTACCCCGATCACCCCAACGAAACTCTTAAACCTGTTTAGTGTAGATTCTGCATAATCTTCTTGCTATGTGGTGTTATTTTCGGGGCTGCCATTCCCCTCGGACAACAACGCTGTTTTTGATTTTAATGAGTTCACTGTTTATGTGGTTAGGCGCGGCGAATCAGGTGCATAAATAAATAAATCACCTGTAGCCCCGTTTGACCATTGTTTATGGATTCAGCATTTGGTGGATTATCACGCTCCTACAATTTTATTTTGCAAGGGCATAGGCAGCTCTGATTCAATATAAATTCATTGGAATGGGAAAGTGTTATGTATAGGGTAGGGGGAGAAGGAGGAGGAGCATTCCTTCATATTTATCTAACTGAGGCATCTGCTAGCGCTGTATTTATATGCATGCGTAAAGGATAAAGTCTTCGGGCATTAATCAGTCCCCTCTGGAGGATGTGAACACGCATGTAACTTAAATTAAGAGACGTAGTGGCGTATTGAATGCGGATGTAGCCTTCGCAACAACTTGCGGTAGCCAGCCGATGTGCAGTTCAGTGCTTTTCGACGAGTCTGGAACAAATGACAGACCCCGGAGGGATGGGAGGCTTGGTTGGCCTGAGCGTATGTCGAGCCGGGATTTGAAGCCGTGTTCGTGTGTGTGTGAAGTTCGCCACTTGTCAATACACCACCAACGTTCATACCCCTTCATATATTTATTTCAGGTTCGCCCAAGACGACTTTCTCAAAGACTCAAGCGATCGGACAACTGATGCCAACCTGAAATTTTAGTATAGAAGGCGGATCTACGTGGCAGTCGCTGGACCATGCTTCAGATCGATCGGAGAGGCCATGAGCTGAACGGCAGTTATGTACGGTAAGGAACGAAACTGTAAGTTCAAAGGCCTGAAGCTACTCAAGACATCATTTCTATATACAAGACGCACCCTCCGCTAGAAATGTAAGACTGTCAAGGATTCATGCAGCTGTCAATGACACTCAGCTTCAAATGTCACATCGAATAATTGGCACCTGCTCGCTGCTCTTCTCTTCACAGATCGTATAACTCCCACGAATCAGGAAAAGATAGGTCACGACATCGATTCTTCTATAGGGAAGATGAAAGCACATCTACGGCAAAGTCACGCTACTGAGCGAACAGCCTGGAGAAGAGATTCATTAAATAGAGTCCGATCTCGGAATGACCCGGATATTGGTGACCTGTTACAGGTTAGTAAGCTGTAAGCTATTTCGGGAAGTATCTGAAGCAATACAAACAGAGAGACCGCAGAAGACGATATATACGGAGAACAATCAGCCTTTTCCTTGACGTTATGGAGTCAGGATGCTCACTATCTCGAGGAAATATCAACAGGAGGGCGAAGCATCAATATGAGCAATTGAAAGTTTATCTACGGCACAAAGATGAGTTGGAGAAGTGGGCCAGAAACTGCACGCTCTTCCTATGCATGTTCCTTACCAATGTCTTCGACCATGACGCCTCCAATCTAGTCGTCCATATGTCTTCGAAGAGGCTAATGAGGACCATTGCTCGAAACCTTGCACGTCATCCTCAGAGGATGAGATATGTAGATGGGGTCAGGTGGCTGGCGCCTTCCTGCAAGACCTGCTAAAATGGTAAATATGACATGTGGGACGATTGTTGTTGACAAGAAAAGGTTCGCTTTTTCATTGCAGTTGAACTAGCGATTACTTCTTTTTATGGCACGCTAGGAAGTTTGCTCCTCCATCACCCTGCTCTTTTTTGTGCAGCCGGCACAAGGTTCGAAACAAGAGGTGACTTCAAACAGGATGGAAGGATCTACGAAGAGCTGATAAGCCGTTTCAGTGAGCAGGCCAGATAAACATGGCAGTGGCAAGTGGACTGTAATCTTTAAGAAGTTGATCATCACTATGGGCTCTAGGCTCCGCAAACCAGTTGTCTGTAAGATAAAGCCGTCGTCAGCTCCCATAGCTGGAGCAAGAAGTGTAGAGAACTCACATTTCTCATTGTTGCTCTATTTCAGATATCATGGGCCGACTGTAAGGCTAGTCGCTGTGTACTCAACCCACAACGACGTGATATTCGACGTCTTTTTGCCATACATGACTGTTTGCTTCATTGTTTACTATGACTTTTATTGGTGTAAATTGGTATAGGTCAATTTTGCCTAAAAAATTGTAGTGTTGAGCGATTGTTGGTAATGATTTGACTTTAAGAACAAGTCTGTAAGCGGTGGTGAGCTGAAAGAATTACTCTTAGAAGTGACAAGTTATCAAGTCCACAGATAGACCCATACTCAGGCTTCCACCACAGCATCTGCTCACAGTGCAAATCTCGGATCTTTGCAAAACGAGGTGGTGCGAAGCGATTTAACCCAGAGGAAGATTAAATGTAATAACCCAATAAGCCCTATAGCTGCCATAGCTAAATGCTGAGTGAAACCCATCAAGGTGCAACTACCACAATGTTCATTTTGGGATACTTTGAAAATACTCCGACAAATTCTACATCCCCATTGTTCTCCCAGCACCGACCCCATTACGGCCGTTAGGGTGATGGCTCTGGCGTACATCAACGCATATTGAGGAATACATTCGAAGCTTATTGACAGTAAACAATTGCTGGTCCAGGTAGGGAAGAGGCAGCTTGAAGTTGTCGTTTTCCCGTTCGACTTAGCTAGCTTCCAGGGTATTGCACAATGTGCGACTCACATGGCTCCTCTCTTGACTTCACTTACGCGAGTTGAACGACTAGTTACTGGATTGTTCCTCAACTTCCTCCCTTATATCTTCAGCTTTTCTTTCGATCTATTGCTTTATCCGAAATGCATTCAATCAACGAAAAATTGTACATATGATCAGCAATAAGCATACGAGTGTCAAAGGACGATCGAATCACTCATGGCTTGAAAAGCGAGGCTGATGATTGAGAAACTCTGCTAGAGGTCGTTGTACTTCCTCAATTTGCTCTCTTTCTGGTGCTGCCGGAAAAGAAGGCTATGTGCAACGGCTTAGTTGGTCCCATACTTTGAATGCGGTACCTTAGACTAACTTCTTCTCTCCACCCTCACTAAGTTTGCGATGTGTGCTTCGAAGTTTTCTCGAATGAAGCAAACGCTACTTGGTCATTCCAACTGTCCTTCAGCAAGCCGACGGCTACTTTTAGGACTGACGCTTTGGTTACTAGGCTCTTCCTCCATGCTGATATGTTTCACAGGAATAAATCAAAATACGAGCAAGAAGTGGACAGGAGCTATAGTCAGCCTGATGTAGAACGCAATCCTCCTCAATTGGTGCAGTTCTGCGGCGATGAAGGGTTCCATTGTGTATCGAAAGGGGTAATCATGAAAAAGCGAGTGACAAACTCTTCATATGGCAGCTCTGTTACGACAAACAATACAGCTGCATTTTCGCGCTGACACCCACGTCGAATCGAGCACAGCTTGAATGTACCGGACCACTTTTCGGCCTTGTCCCTCTAACTTACCAACCTCTCAAAATACGTAGGCGTATTAGTATGTATCTAGCAGTTGTTGTTTGTTTGAATTGAGATGTTCGGCTTGCTCATAAGGGCAGATCTTAATTCTTGACTTGTGCATAGCTACTGGTTTATGTCGACTAGTCCTGTTGGTTGTCCAATTTTTGAGTATGGACCCTTTTCCTAGGAAGTGGGTCACGTGGAGAGGCCCATTATGCACGGTCCCAAGATCAAAATAGTGAGTGCCAACGCGGCTCGTGAAGTCTTTCTCTATTAATTAACTGAAGCCTAGCACATTGTTATTGTAGAAACAGAGCTTCGAACATTGGTTGGCCTCCAAAAGTTATTGCATAGTTTGCCAAGTTTCACTGAAGAAGCTCCTCTTACTCTGAATGCATGTAGAGCAATTTTTCTCCGGTCATCAGAGTATCTCTAGACTGTTTTGTTGACTTCTCCTTTCCTATTTGGGTGAGCTCCTCCGAATCAGAAATGCTCAACTACCACTATCATCGTATGCTCCTTGAAGTAATTTGAAGGAAGGTAAACGTCTACATTCTCTGTTGATGGCTGGTTGTCTCTAAGTATTAGGTTGATGCATAATTATTGCGAATTTTTTCGCGGCTTTTTTTCTCTCGATAGAATTCAAATATTGAATTCAGGTTTTTTTAGAAAAGATCTACATGATTTTCTCTACAAACATGTACCTAGGAAACCATCCGCATATTTGCGAAATTAGTCTCTACTACTTCGAGAAAGATTGAAAGGTGGTGGAGTCATTCCTCGATCTCAGTAACATTTCAGCGATGGAACAATCAGCCAAAGCCAATCCAAAACCAACCAACTAATGGGGTCTGCTCCTAAATCTGCCATATTCACCAGCAGCAACTTCTATGGATTATCTCATCAACCATTGGCTGAAAAAATGGCTAGGGAATAGAGCTTACGTCGATTTGGATGACTTGATGGCCGATGTCAAGGCGTGGATCACCCTCAAGGATCAAAAATTCTCTGCTTCTGGAACCCGACTATCTAGCCAATGAGTAGCAGTGCTTGACGTAGATGTTGGATAAGCTCCGTAGTAATTATTTGTGCATGTTTTTGCTTAGTATTTTTATCGTTTCGTTAAATAAAATTCGTTGAAAAAATCTGCTATAATTATGCACCAACCTAACAGCCAACCTGACCCCTCCTTTATAAATGCGCGGCGATAATAAATAATCAGTTACGTGTATAAATTAGTTTACATGATGGTGTTATCGGAGGAAAAGACAACAACATGATTTGATTACGAATTACTCCTTCCTCTTTGTTTATTTCCCATCATCAGTGTTGGCCAATTTTCTCCTGATCGATCCCGTTGATGAGTAGCGCTATATCTTTGAACTATCGAATTTAATCAGCTCTTCTAGACAGCTGTAAAATGAACAATTCGACTTTGAGAACTTTCTTATATTTCGTACTTCTGAAGTGTGCGCTCTGACAACATCGGTAAGCGACGAGGTGGTTACAGAATATAGAAAACCTACATGAAGGCTCATACAGATGCGGTAAGGGTATACATGTAAGGTAAGGATGCGCCCATGCATCCGACTTCCACTTACAAATGTACTGGCCTTCGAATGCGTACAAATATGAGTTATACAATGCCAACGGTATCACGCGATGTATGAAGCAGTGTTCCTGGTTTCCCAAGTGGGTGTGGAAGCAATGGCAACTAGGATAAATAGAACGCTTGGCTGGCCCAAGTTGGAGCTAGAATGGGATTGAATTGCTTGATTATAAGAGTGATAGCGCAACCCTTGCACCACCCACTTCCACCTCTCTGATTGTTCGAGATAATTCTAAGAGTATACAAGGTAGGGGAACAACTTAGAGGACTATTGGCTCACTTAATGAAAGCGATCTTGGCTTTCTTAGGCAGAAACTATGGGTACGTTGGAAATTTCAGTATTTCCAGGTATTTGTTGATGCCTTTGTTGAAGATTTGTGAGTTGATGGAGGAAAAATGAGATAGCACTTCCTGGTTAGTTACTATTTCCATAGCCCAGTTACTTTATGTAGCGGTAACAATTCCTATTCGAGGAACAATATGGTAAGAATAGATAGAGAGAAAATGGAAGCGAGCGATGCTGCCAGTGACGGGGAAAGGAAATTGTTTCATGTTGGGGGTATATTTGGATTTTTTTGGAATTTTTTAAACTCCCTTTGATCTAAACCTTTTCCCAATCGGCTTTGCAAGAAAAATACTCAGATCAACACCTCTGGTACCATTTTTGCAATGTAGAGGTGTTAACCTGCCCTTTTGTCCAGAAGAAAGTCAAGAGTTATACTGAGTGCGTGGAAAAATCCTTATTTTCTTAGAAAGAATAGACCAGTGTTTGAAGGAAGGCATCGCAAAGGCTAAAGCCGATGACGATTTGCATTTCGCTCAGCCTACTTATCCCTTAGCCTCGACCTTGGTCTTTTTAGACGCAAAACTCGTTCGTGATGTCGGCAGCAATATGGAAATTGACCCTTAGAATTCGCTTTGTGTTGACTGTGTTGTGATATGTTCATAGATGTTACACAGGCCGTTCGGGTTGCGGAGTGAATAAACATGCCTTGTATAGTTTGTCCAAAAGAATTGGAGCGTCGAGTAATCGATATCAATCAATTCCGCTTCTGGGCGCACCACGCGTTCGACACCTATCTAGAAATGTAGCGGTATTTGAAGAGGCGCCTAGCCTTTTCGGTCTTGGACGGAGCTTCGAAGGTTTGAAGTTTATAGTTCGACTTCTTGTGGCTCTCGAGGACTAAAATGCTTGTTTGGTTCGGAACACATTCTAATGGGCCTCTTAACTCTGGACCGTCCGAGCTGTAGGGGACCATAAGCTCGCTTTATCAAGAGAAAGAAGCTTATCTGAGTGAGAATGAGCAGGCTCTTCATGTTCCGCACAGTGAAAAATACCCTCAACCTCATCAAATAACTTTTGCGACCAACTTTCTTTCTGAGTCATTTCTTTCTTTTAAAGGCGATATAAGAATTCCATACGAGTTTTAGCACATGGTTTGCTTATTGAACGTCATTAATAGGAGCCTAAAATACTGTCAAAATTCTGAATAGAACTAAACCAGATGATTACACCAATGTTGTTAGGCGCCGGACAGCATTAGTCAGGCAACAATCATAACTTTCCGTTCGGGCTCTTTCATCCATACGCTTTTCCCTTCAAGTTTGTCGTCTTTTCTGTCGTTTGTTCTATCATGATCTCCACCATAAATATTTCTATTGTAACCCCCATATGGTGTATAAACCATACCACGTTGTTAGGTCAGTAGGCCCACTGCATCGTTTGAAAGCAGCCTTTTTGGGTATAGCAGGTTGCCACATCTCAGAAACAGGATGAGTAAACCGTTGTGGTGGGTCGAGAACAAGTCAGGGCTTTTATCCTGCCAAACGAGTATGGTGCCGATCGTGGAGTGATGAAAGGCTTGGTTGGCTTGAGCGTATATCGATAGGAGATTTGATCTCAGGACCATGCGTGTAATAATGTGTTCCTCTGTTCCATTCACTGCCAACTACTATTTTTATTTTTCAAAAAAAAATTTTTCTATTTTTTTTNTTTTTTTTCAAAAAACATCAGGGAGTCGGGTATGCTGTAGTGCTGCACTTGCAAAGTGGTCAGTTGGCAGTGAGCACATAGGTTTGTTACGCTTGAGCCGCTTCATTGAGTCTACGTTGCGAACAACTCCGCTTTCATGAGCCTAAACGTGGATCCATGCCCTTGCTCTTCAGCTACACAGTCTATGCACTGAACAAATTGCACGGACAAATTGCACTTTCAGGAATTCAAACAAAGACGGTCTCGCCATGAAGCCAGTTCCACCATTCTCAAACAATAAACACGATACTGTACTGATCAGAGACCAGCAAAAATACTCCTCAAAATAAAACGGAATACGTTATGTATACAAATAAAACGACGAAAAGTGTTCAAGCATACATATATCTGGATTTCCACTACGATCATTCTGTATTTTGGGTATATCACTTCCAAAAATACTTGCCCCCTACCCCGCTGGCATCTAGCTCTTCAGAACACTACATTTCCTCCTTCATTTCACTGCCCTTTCCTTCCATACTTCTGACGCTCTGACGAATCAGACTTTCTGAAATGGTGCTGTCATACTAGTTACATTAAAGGCACAGTTCACGATAAAAATGACTTTTGAGATATACCGCTAGAATGAATTTGCAGGACCTCGTATGTCATATGTGACGCTGTCATACCTGAAAACAGCCTAGATAAAGCGTTATAGAGGCACAAAGATTGTACCGTGTGATCCTGGGACGAGTTTCACCGGCCTTCTAGAGACTGCACTAATCGCAAGGAAGCTAGGGTGGGGAAATCAATAATTTGTCATGGTCCACAAACACAGTGGAAGTTCTGGCTTGATGTAGTGAGTTCTTTGCGGAATCGCAACAACTGAAACCTCGTCCGAATATCCCTTCCATGTTGTTTCCGTCATGGTAATCTCGTCCAACCTCTATTCTCCCTACTTTTAGTGAGCCATAATTTTCCCTATATCAACGGATTCTCTCGCCTTCTTCACTACCGATGAACTACTCCCAACCTATATTACCACTTCTCGAATAAAAAGGGGTACCTCAAGATTATCGTGAGTTGCGCCTTTAAGTTAAAGGCCTCCCCTCGTATTTCAATCTCTTTTAGTGGTCATTGCAATTCATAGCAAACATTCTTCGACAAATATGAACTATTTCGCCATTGCATTGTTTTACCCTAGAATTGGGTTCATCCATAATTTTCAATTCCAAGTTTGAATAGATGGTCATTTGTTTATGAAAACCTGTGTCATCCTTGCCCCTTCGCAGGTTCGCAGGCGCTCCTCAAAGGGACTAGTCAGAAAGTGAGCGCTGCGCCTTTCTGACTCATAGCGTTCCATGGCATCACCTTCGAAAAGCTACTACTGCTCAAACTTAGAAAGTGGAGCACCTGCTCCAGCGTTTGCTCTACAGCATTCAGCATTGCATTTGGGGAGATGCTCATCAGCCATGCAAATGTGAACCTTTAGTTTCCTTAGGCGATTCTGAAGATGCTGATCTCATGATGACATTCACTCTGCACGACCGCCTGTTTCCCATGTCACCTTCTCAGCTAAAATGGGGCAAATAGCTACTATGAGGAGATGATGTCTCCTTGGTTACGGATCCACTCTGACCCTCTTCCAAAGTTCAACTCCTCGAAGGGCCAGAACCATTTGGCTATTTTGCGGGACTGGAATATCGTCATCTATACTCACCCCATGGCCACACCCTTTTTAATACTTGTAGAAAATGATTGTGACTATAGCGCTGACTAGATTTGCCTTTGAAATTTCGAAACATGTGTGGAGACCTTGACAACTATGTCCCTCCTCAACTCTACTGTGTAATATAATTGTATAACACGGACACTCAAGTATAAAGTATAAAGTTTCTGGCGTTAATCAATCTCGTCTGAGGGTTGTGCCCCCACTCGACTTCCATTCAGAATCGTAGCGGCTTTATGAGTGCATATGTGGCCTATACAATGACTTGTGGTGGCCAACAGATGTACAGGCCAGTGCCTTCCTCTTCCCAGACGAGTTTGGTGCCAACTAAGTGGCCTCGGAAGGATGGAAGGCTTCGTAGGTCTACGCGGATATCGTTCCGGGATCCGAGCTCGTGATCATTCGTGTATCATGGTGCGTCACTTGCCACTACATCACCACTTCACACTACATACTCATTGAAATGAATAAATGAGAAAGGAGCACAGCAAGTACAACTGCCAGTGAAATACAGCCATTCTGTACGAGTAATTGGGTAACGTCCATTAGAATCCCGTCGAGAAAACCGGCCGCTCTATGCACCTTAGTTATACGTTCACCAATAAATGCAAATGAATTTTATTATGACTACCAACTGGCAACGACGCTATGATATTGGTTGCGCCGAGCAATTCCAATTTCATTCCGTCCATGGAATTTTGATTTTTGACTACCCTGAATTCCTTCTCGGCAAGTACCTTTTATTGGATTCCAAAACAGCCTGTCCCCACTCGTTCGGGTTTCTTTTTCGAAATTTGTTTCATTTACAAGTCATTCGGAAGAGTAATAGTTAAGTGGCAATACTACACAAAAGAAGGCACGCCAAAGAGTAGCCTATTGCAGTAACAGCCTCATCCTAACTCACGAGTAGAAAGAGGAATGGGAAGGAGTTGTTTGGCTGATCAGAGGTACATATGCACGTCAATGGCTTGGCATTACAGCTAGGTTAACTCTATAATGTAACTTCATACTTCACTACGATTTTGATTTTATCTTATGATACAGCTAATGGGAAAGAATCCCACAGGTTCNCTCCTTGTCATCCCGAACCCGGATTGCTCTTCACGGCAGTTCACTAGCAGGAGCGATGGGACCCATAGAATTTTCCATAAAATGATCAGTGATTGAATAAAGGCAAAGTTCACGATAAAATTGGTTTCTAAGATTTCCCTATAGTATAAATATCGAGCCTCTCTCCTGTAACATACCTGCCGTTATATGGTCGAAAAACGTCCTGGATAGGGCACAATAAGCGGCCAGAGATTGTATCATGTGGACGCCGCATCCATAGCGGACGAGTTCCAACGGCTCTGTAGAGGCTGCACCATCTCGAGAAATTCCCTTGTAGGAAGTTCTGACAATTTTTTATGACCAATGGCGACAGTGGGAGGCAGTTCTGGACAATTTCGGCTTCATATAATCATGTCTTTGCGCAATAGGAGCAATCTCTTCCGAATACACTCACATGCCACTCCTATCTCGGTGATCTCATACTCCACTTTCATTACTTTTGAAAATCATTGAAGTTGTCGGATTTTCTCAATTCCTTCTCCACCGATGTACTCCTCTACATCAACAATTTCACTTTTCAATCTGAAAAGGGCACCTCAAAACTATCGTGAACTGCGCCTTTTAATGATTGAGAAAAGCTACGTGACATTCCAGAAATCGACAGTGAATTACGGTAGACAGCCCTTTGTTATTGCTGTGTCCCCACTGTCGTAATACGTCAATTTCCCATTCTTGAGAAGGTAATTCTCGTCGACTTGAGGCATATATAAGGGTATTAGCTGAAAATACTTCAAAGTACCAAATAATTGTTATATTCGAGGGGTCGAGCCCTGAACCTTACGCTATGCACTAAAATACAGCAGAATGAGGAATTTTGAAAGTTTTGTTTCTTTCTAGAATTAAACGATTCAGTTCGGAAATTTTCAAATTGACTTATTCTCTGTATTCATTGCTTTCCTTGGACGGAGGTGGTGTAGCGGCAAGTTGCGCACTATTACTCACGCTTGGTCACGGGTTCGAATCTCGGATCGATATCCGCTCAGATCCACCTAACCTTTCATCTCTTCGGGGTCGATTTATTGGCACCAGATCTGTCTGTTAGGATCAAACTGACTGACTGACTTGTACATCGGTTGACCAACGCAAGTCATTGTATAAGCCACGTACGCCACTGCGATTCTGAATGGAAGTCGAATGCAGGGGCGCAGCCTTCAGACGGGACTGATCAATTCTCCACGATTTTTTCTTTATTCTCTTCGAAGTGCTTCACATTTCCCCCACCGATGAAAATTTATGAGATTTATTATGATGGACCTGCGATAGCTTGCACTCTCTTTACATCTTTGACAATATATGTTGATGTTACTGTTTTACCTCTCACAGCTATCATTTTTTCCAAATAAAAGATAAAAAGATTTGAGCAGAGCAGAAAAAAGACAGAGTCAAAGGGAGAGAGTCAGATGGAGGGAGATGGTGATACAGAAAGACAGAGAAAGCGAGAGATAGAGAAGCAGAGACGGTTAGGGAGAAAGAGTAGTATTATGCTTTAGTCAACGTTTAACAGGAATTTTGGCTTTCCTTATGACACCCGAACTGATTACCGTACCCCTTGTAAGGGGTGAATTTGTTTTGTTAGAAAAAAAGGGAGAAGACGTATGGAATCGGGTGGCTGTGAATAACTAGTGAATAATCTTTGAAGCACTATAATTGCACCTAATAGGAATGTGAAAAGAAATGTCATCATCGTTTCTAAACTCCTTAGAAGGAGCAAACTGGTATAACTGCTAAATGTAGGTGCAAGCATTGAAAGTGAGTAACTGAGTGGCGCAGTGAATGACTGTCACAGAACCATTTATCAATCCTTCCTCGCAAGTTTTTCAATGTCCACATATTTCCATTTGCCAGAATCAATATTTATGCAAATTATCTAATTAACACACTTAGTTGAGTCCAACGTAAAGCAATTTCTGTGCTATCGACCCCATTTGTTCCATCTTTTGGTAGTGAGACGTGATTGGCGATATCCATCGGCTCCGTGCTGCAGAGAAACCTTCCCTGGGGCTTCGAAAACGTTCCAACAGAATGACATAGTTAGATTTATGTGAACCTTGATTTGGTTCGAAGTCCAGCGACGGTCTGATGTGTGGAGAGCATAGAAGCGCTTTGACCATAGAAATCGTGGAAACATTTTTTCGCTTCGAGATGAAAGATAAATGGGAAGAATGATCAAGCGAATCCCAACAATTCCGTGCTTTCACCTAAACAAAGCTGCACCCCCTGCCCACTGTCTATATGTATATCAGCTTCAAAAAAATCTGCAACCACGCAAACATGGCAAATAAACAGGTCCGCAAAGCTGCAAGGTTCACACCTATAATAGCACTCGAGCTCGGTCCACAAAGGCGTTCTCTCTTAATCCGAAATCTGGACAATCGGGTTGAGTCATCACACGAGCAGAGTCTATATTTTCAGCGAACGAAACTAGGAAATCGGCCGTTTTCGCGCACGAGGATTGCCCAGATCACGCATCGTTGCTTTTCAATACCCGACTTTTCAGGTCGAAGTTCGAACTACCCCTCACCTTCATAGGCAAAAGAACCGGCTGGAATCCTATTTAGGATCAAAGGTCAGATTGGGATATACTCTGCACGACACTTATTCCAACCATGAACCCTTGGGAGGTCAATAGACTCTCGGTGAAATGAAATGTTTACGTCACCCACCATTGTTCACAAATGGAAGGAGTTTCCTCAGTGCGTCTTCAACAGATCGTGTGCCTACCTAATGGACGATGTTTGTGCTTAGCGGAGCGACGCTCCTCCTAATTCGTCGCAACAGTTCCCTCTACTCCCACATCCCCGATCGGCCAAATTTTCTCTTAACATTTCACTGTCCATCGTTTCCACTATGACCCCATGACGGGGCGCCACTGATACGAATGCCACAATGACGCTCTAAACCTTTAAGCTGCTCCATCCGAGACCAATCACCTGCGATTTGGCAACGCTACGAAACCAGTTTTCCATGATACCTGCAAGGTTGTGAGGAATGAAACAGCGACGAATTTTCCTCCCATTGCCTTCCCGACAATGCCCACTAAGCATCTACTTAACGACGAGTCCTTGAAAAGTATCCAGTGGCCCGTGAAACCGCGGAAAGGTAGTGTCTCGCCTCTTATCTTCCCGATGGACAACAACTCTTATCGATTGACAAGTCTGGTGGCTTCTCTTCCGTCAGGACCATCGCTTCTATGCTTCGGTCCTCTGTCCCTACCTTTATACTTTCATAGCTGTAGTGAAGTATGTTGCATGACAAACTTGTTTGTTGGAATATTTTCAAGTCACTACTAGTTCCATTATTTTGTTATCGGTGCCCAAACAGGACGCTCTGATGGTCGTGGGTGCCCGTTAGCCGGCTGTCCGGTATTCGTTCACCAGGTAACTCCATTCATCCATTATTGCACGATACCTGCGGGAACATTCTGCTCCTAATCCGCTCATCCCCCTCCTCAGCCCTCTCCTTGGGCTCATGAACGATCTGTGATGTCTTTATTGGACCAGCATTTATTGCGGACTTTTTGTTGTGTATCTTCGTAAGTATCTTGGCGCTGTTCAGGCGGCCAAGTGTAGATAGTTATCGAACGAATCCATAACTGCCGTCACATACGCCATCGTCATCGCCATACACCCTTACTTCAGCAACCTTTTCCAGCTTTTGTTCATGAGGTCGTCATCGATCCGACCAGATCGATAATCGCTCGAATCGATCGCTACAGCTGCAGCTAATGGCGAGAAAGAAATTTTGTCGGTTTGGGATTACCTAGGGCTCTCAGTGTGCAGTTTTACGTAGGTGACGGGGACGGGTGGAGGTTCAATACCGTGAAATTTCAATTCGTTCAGTAGTGTGGGCAATGTCCAGAGCTGTAATTAAAAAACATTTCTTCTACTGAGTTACCTAGCGATCCAGTTCCATTTATGCAGAAATTATAGTCATTCTTATCAAACGATGCCATGCCCACCACTGAAGGTCGATGCCTCCTCTGTCGATTTGACCTCAGCTGCAACCACACTGTTCATGATACCACCTAGCTTTTTTGGCGAACGTACTCCTCCAGTTTTTGGTGTTTGTTGCTATACCCAGCACTTATTTCTGTTTTCATCACATGGTTCCACTCTTTCCTTTCTTGAATGTTGATTTTCTATTTGATCAGTTTTCGGCTCTTTCGATCCTCTTAACGCAAAGGCGCTAAGTCGTATTGTGCGCGATTGTGCCTGAAATAAGTGATTTTGGCGATTCCTCCCCTCGATAAGATCAAATAGGGGATGTTTTCGCCGTCGTTCTGTACTCACGTCATTACAGGAGAATGCTATCCTTAGTAGGATCAAGTGACATCATAAACCTGCCGATCATCGTCATTCCTTTTTTCTTTGCCTGTTCTTGTTTGAGTTATTATAAATATTATCCGTACATCTAGCCTTGAATCTGTGTTTTGGCTAAGAAAAGTTATTTCGAGTACTTTGCAGATCATTTGAATACTGCCGCTCCGAGTGAAGCAACCGGCAAAGGTCTACCCATAAGAATAGGCGTAAGTTTCCTGGAATAATAGCTATACTGCATCTCATATTTCACGATTTGTCCGCTCCCTACGACCGATTATTCCAGACGATGACCGCTTGGCTTCAAGTGGCCCTCGCGGTCGTCATGTTCCTTACAACTGCCATTGCCGGATTCATCCCACTGAAGGTAAGTTCAAACTACCTTCCATTTGTCTTGAAAGTCCTTCCTCCTTTCCCTATCTTCAGCTACTGCGGTTTCTCAACAAAACGCAAGGTGATAACAAGAAACGCGGTAGATGGCTTTCGTTGCTCTCGTGCTTCTCCGGCGGCGTGTTCATGGGAACATGCTTTCTCGACATCATTCCACATATCAAGTCAGTTCCCTGATCTCGATTTAGCGCTGTTTGAGATGAGCCGCGCGACACATAGGGTCTATGGAAAGAGTTGCTCACGGTTTCTCTGAATCTGTACCTGGATTCCACAATTCATGCTCTCAGCTTAGCTGATGCCATCTAATCGACCTCCATCAGGGGATGGATCGGAGTAGAAGGTCCTCCATTGATTGCTTATCTATAGGAATACTGCTTAGGAATATGTCGATCAGTCATTCCCTCCTAATCGATTTCAATGATTCTACAGCAGTGATGGGGGTTTTTGTCTGAACAGTTGGTCATTTCTACTGAGTGCCGCCAATATTATGTAAATGGTACTAATGTTTCTGGCCAAACATCAGGTTCATTGCACTCATCGTTATCGCAGCTTCTTGCTCTTTGTTTGTTTTTTGTGCCAAATTCCTAATTCATTCATTACGGCGACTCTCCAGTGAAAAATCTTTAACACTANTTGCAAGGTAGCTACCTTCCGGCGCCCTTACCCGCCCTTCAATAAGTTAGGAAAACCGACAGGAAAGGTGAAGCAAAAGGCAGCTGTTGGTAAGGCACGCAGTTTTTTTACGTCAAGGCCTCGCAGTTTAGGCCCTCCTACCCACCTATCAGAACGTATTTCCACGCAGAGTCTGGCCAGTGTAATTGAATTGGGTAAATTGCTGACTCATGTTCGGATCGTTTAATAAAATCGTAAAAATTAGAAGATTACCGTTACTGGTGGTCTGCGCTGCCCATAGATCATCCATCGTTCGTAAAGAATGTCTGAATGTTTTTTAGGGCGAATAAAAGAATCTACCAGCATATACCTTCTGAACAATCTTTTGAGTCCACTAAATATTAAAAAAAAAACTTCTTAAGTTTGGTAAGCTTGTGGGATTGCTTGCCCCAAAATCTGATTGCACCGTTAATGTCGGCCCAAAGCCTCTGGTGTCATGGGTTGTTCACAAAGTTGGCATCGAACCGGGTACTGGAAAACCAAGTGATTTCCTAACGGTGCCCCTCCTGTTTACCTGACCAACGCACAACACAACCTACGAGGACCTTATATTGAACTAATCCACTCTTCGGAACGCTTCATATATAAATGGCTCTCTCCTGCAGAGTCACGGATGAGAAGTATGTCTTTGAGCCAGTCAATTGAATATCATGTTTCTGCAATGGAGTATACTCAAGAACGATGCAACCAGGGAAAAGTGAGCCCCAGTATTCTTATGTGGAGCTTTATTTGTTTCCAGACGGATCAGAATTACCTTATGTGGAACCTTCTCAGTTCCTAGGCCGCAGACGAGTCAAAAATGAACAGTATATATCGATTGTCGCACTTACAACAGCAATTCCTAGACATCAATGCTCCTATCAGTGTCTCCACAAGAAAACTTTGATGACCCCATATTATCTAATATACAGAGTGTGATGAAGGTATAAGCACACAATGTTCAAGAAAACTTATCTGATCGAAGCAAAAAACTTCTGAAGAAATCACCAGGCGATTGGCAACAGCGTCGTTTCTTCACATTTCAATATAACCCCCTTTGTTTGCGATAACAGACCTTAGAAGCAGTGGTGGACAAAGATAGACGACGTCTCCCATCCCCTACGAAAGGGCTGTTTAGTGACTATACGTCGGAAGCCAGGCAGCGTCATGAGGCATACTTTAGAAGATTAAAGTTTGAGAAGGAAAACGACCAATTCTGAATAACGACGAAGGCCAGCGCACGGTCTGGGTATCACATTTGCACAAATTTGGCAAGGGGGGCTGGAGCCTTTCCGTGCGGATATGTTCAAAAGTCGCTCCCAAACTGAAAACTACTCTGAAATGGTAGCTCATGCTTCGGTATGGTTTTGAGGTGGTACTGCTTGTGAATATTCGCCCCTGCCTTCGCCCGAACACAAGCGAAGTCTCTGCCTTTCGTGTAAGGCTACCAGGATCATTTCACTAGAGGGACTGACCTTTTCCGGTTCGAGAGAGCAGCTGCTTTTCGAGCTCTGTAAGACCAACGTTAGCTGTTACTTGATGGTGGTGATACAGTGAATCCTCTTCTTCACCTTAGCTCTTGGGCCGTATGATGCACATTCACTTTGAATTCCCGTCGACGCAGTTTTGGACAGCAGTCAAAAATTAGTTCTTTGTCACAGTGGTGGTCTCGCTGATCTTGGATGATCCTTGATCGTACCAGACCTTTGAAACTTGAATTGCTGACCTTCCTAAAGTTAATCCGAGGGATCAGCCTCAGTCATTCCGCGTTTATGCATCTCGACCATTTTGGTGAGGGACGCCGATGTCTGAACCACGACTTCTGCAGTCTGTTAATTACAATCTTTGGTCAACATGATACTAAAATTACAGTGGGACCATCAAATCTTTTAAAGACCTGTAGAGAGTCGCGAAAATTGAATAACATTTTCATGATTAACTGCACTTAGACTTCCAACGCACTCGGTACTTTTGCAGTCGTGGATTCCGAACGGGTTGTCATTTTGCATTACAGTTCTACAATTGGAAAATGGCAGGGTAATAACCGCTCATTGAAATAAACCATAAACAGTATAATAGAAATGGGCCATGCATTTCAACCGATTGTGAATCAACGAACGTTTAGCTGGTAGATTCACTGATGTTGCAGGTAAATTACCAGAATTGCCCTAATCTGCTAAGTTTACTGCTGAATAACTGAACCTAAATAACGGTGCTTGACCGACATAATGGGTAATCGGCCTCCTGTTTGGTGTGAAGTCCACTTCCACACTTTTTTTTCCAAAATTGATGAACTAGGCTCGTACGCAACTTACTATGAAGCATAGTACAGACAATTTCTCTGCAAAATTGAAATTTCAGCGAAAACTACGAAGATTTCAAAGTCCTGTCTGGTACCAACTTCGAGTTCCCATTACCCCAGTTCTTCACGTGTGTCGGCTTTTTCCTTGTCTACCTCATCGAGGAAATTTGCATCAAGGTAACTTTCTTTCTTCTTCCTCCTCCTTGAGACCCCATTTCCCTTTGATGGCTCTCTGACTTTTCTGACCTCAACACATGCCCTCCAGCTCAGCGACTAAAAAATTTGTGCGCGCAATGAGCGCAATGAGATAAGCCTTTTTCGAGTGACCTATCTTAATGAATTGAAACGAAGGGTAAAATGTTTGACTTGATCAAGCTTGTTCTGTTTTTTGAGATACGCCCCGCACTTGACTTCGACTCAAAGTCGTGGTAGCGATTTGAGGGTATATCAGATCTGTACTGTGACTTTGCTACTACGCAGTTAGTGCTTTGGCTTTTCCTCAGATAAACCGTGAAAATGTGAAAAACTTAATGGTTAATGTTAATGTGCTCTAGCCAGCCTTCTTCAGAGCTTGGAAGAATAGAATCGACACCTGGGTTATCTGAGCAAACACCCCACAAACCCTACAAAATCCAAGAGGCCAACTCAATCATCACAACGATCGTAGGCGAATGGAAAGGGGTGTTACGTTAGTAGATGTGTTACGTACACTCGAACTCACATGTAGTATTCGCTTTTGACTAAAGGTTTTGAACTCTGAATAGCCTTCTGAGGGCGGTTTCTGTCAAACAGAGAGGTACGCTAATTCTATTTGTTTAGGATTGTGTAGAGATCGAGTCGATCTAGAAGTACTTAGAGGTGTTGGTATGTTTGGTCGCATAACCTCATAAGTCGCTTCCATCCTTTCAGACTTCAAAGAAGTCGCATTTAGCAGAACCTTAGCCATTAGGGTATTTTCAACCTCAGTTGGAGATGTTCAAATAGGTGCTTCCATAAAATACCGAGGCTTATCGAGAGCATCAGTACAGTAAAAACTGTGCGAGGCTTTTCTAGGTCGAACAGTAGAAACGGCTACTACTACTAGTCGATATCCGCACTATGCGTTGTGAGAAGAAAAAATGATGTGCTCTGTTGACTTCTTTCGGATGTCCATCCATCATTCTGTTTCCATTCCGTATTTGAAGGCACCAGCAATAATATAAGAACACACTACCCTTTTTGGATGCGCATGACGAATCCCGTTCTTCAAATGATATTGGGGAGGGGACTACTAAGAGCCTGAGCCCAAGCCTGAGCATAAGCCTAGGGCCGAAAACATAGCATACGTTTTCCGAGATTTTAGCAACGGGGTGACCGGCTTCGAACTCGTAAATAGTAGTGCTGAATGACAGACAGTTCGGCTATCATATGGTCAAGTAAGCATTAATGAGGGAATGTAAGTCGGTAATGCCACATATGTAGTATTTCTATGGAGACTTCCAGAGTATGTAAAAAAGGCCTAAACTAAAGTTCGGCAAGTACTTTTCGAATGCTCTAATAATTGAGTCATTCTACCTACTAATCAAGCGACTTTACCTTTTTTGTTAGTTGTGAATTTCCCACATGAAACTGAAGCCTAGTCGGGGTTAAAAGCGTATTCGATGGTTTTCAGTTGCTGGATTTGACACACAGCTTGTAATGTTGCAGGTGTTTGCGATGAAGCACGACCACAGCAGTGCGGTGGAAGTGGAAAAGCCTGTTCAGAAGGACACTCTCAACCTCAGAAAGTACGTGTTTGTGCACTAGACTATTGCCTCTCAGACTAATCTCTTTGCACAGCAAGCATGCAGCACTTTCTATTCGATCATTTAATCCCACTAATGCTCTCAGTTCTTCTGCTTAGCATGAATTTTTGTGTTACACTGTACTAACAAGCAAACTTACTCTACTCGGGCCCGTTGGCGTGCCTGCAAAGAAGGATTCACTGAAAATACCAAGTCGGGCGGTATTTACAATACTAGTAAGATGCAGACATTATCCGAAACTTGTACAATCCCGAGTATAAGTGAGAACGATGTTCCGGGGTGTCGCCTGTCACACTGATATGACTTTTACAACCAAAATGTCCGACATATTTGGGATCAAATCACCAGGACTAGTCAGGTATAGCTCTTGTCTTTCTGATGTGGGAGGATCTTTTGAAACAGCGCTAACTCTACGGCTTGCATTAGGATCGTCTCGCGCTGGGTTGCAAAAAGGGTAAGTCACCAGATACTCACAAAAGCTCCCATGGTCCAGTGTCAGTAACCTCATCTCTTTTATTAAAGCTCCTGCTCCTGTGAGACTCACCTCCTTGACGAGTAACCTCCAAGATATTCATGCCAGCCTTCAGACTTATGTAAGCTATCAGATGAGGGATAAAAGGGGCCAACGAGTGGGCGGCAAATTTTAGTAAGAGGACGTGATACTTTACCACTCGAATTCTGTCCTTCACCAGAAATAGGTGAGAATTTGATTTCATCTCATCAAATCATTGAAATCGTGCTCACGATGAATTCACTACCCGTGCAAAAATGCCTTTTTTTTCAGCAGATCAAGGGTGAATAATCCTCTTTACACGATAAGTCGCTTTTGTCGCTGACCGGTTGACCTAAGTTTTTGTGATGCGATAGCGATGGCGCATCCTGACCTATGTCCCTGAACTGGCACAGACAGAAGTGGCACTAAAACCACTGCATAAAAGGTTGTCTGATTGCTCGCTGATGACACGTTTGTGCTTTGATGGTCTCGCCTGAAGTGAACGACTGTACGAAGCGATTTGGATTCAATACTGCGAAAGTGGGGTAGGACGAGGAGCCACCTTTCTAATGCTAGAGACATTGAGCCCTCATCAATATAATCTTGTTCAGTAGACTTTGAAACATTCTAACATAAATTTAGCTTCTGGCTAATATTGCATGTGCTATAGCTTTCAGTACTCAAGCACTTCTTGGTCTTATGGACGACTATGAGCTTAAGCCGACTGGCTTGCCAACGAACAGGTTTGCATCGCTTCTGCACTAGAACCTTCTGTAACTGCTTGTATTTCGCACGACTTCTTCCTAATAATCATCAGAATCGTCGTCCTTTCATAACACCAATCCCTATTATGAGTTCTAGCGTCGTTAGTGGACGTAGCGTAGAATGTAGCTAGTCCCTAAGTTCAGCTACGAAGATGGAACAGTGCTTGTATAACCGTGAGGTGCAGATTCAGCCTTGTGATGGAGGAAACAGCGAACTATGCAGTCGCTGAGTCGTCCGAAGGATCTTTGTTGAAATCGTTGACGTTCGCCGTTGCCATGTCCTTCCACTCGATTCTCGAAGGGTTCGCTCTTGGAGTTCAGGTCCTGCTTGTCGCTTCCATCCAAAATGGTAACAAAGGCTTCTGAAATTCCCCATTCCAGAACACCACCGCACGAATCGTCACCCTGTTCATCTCGCTTATCCTTCACAAAGGTGTTGAAGCGTTCAGCGTTGGATTGCAGATATCTAAGGGAAACAGTAATAAGGTGACCTGTTTTACACTGTTATAATATTATCAACGAAAATTCTTCTTTAGCTGAAAGCAGTGATTGCAACAATCCTCATTTACGCCATGATGACTCCTCTGGGATCAGGTCTGGGAACCTTGCTTCAGGTCGGAAACTTTCCAATTTTGACTTATCAACTTGCCCAGCTAAACTGGACTTTTTGTGTTTGCAATACATCGGTGGTTGTGAATGATGCTATAAGCCACTCAAACAACTCAGACACTTTATTTTTTTACCTTTATGTTCTCCCTCGTAATGTACAATATCTGTTGAAAAGGATTGAAAGGCCGAGTCAGAAAAAAGTTATCGGCAAAGACAGCGAGCTCTGCCGTGCTTAACTCCATCGAAACTGATAACGGTATAAGCCTGTACACAATCATTCCATATAGCACTATCGAAAAATGATCGACGTTCGGAGGGTTTTCTGCGTCTGGTGAGAAAATGACCTCTAAATCTGCTTTAGCTGCTATCAGGTGGTCGATTCAGAAGCTCACTGTAATTCCATCTGGCTGGGGTGGTGGGTGGGTGCGAGGCGATTCTGGTTAGCTGACTCGCTCGGGTCCGACGCCCGCCCCTCCAAACAAGGCATTTCTAACACAATCAAAATGAAATAGGCAAATATGAAAAGTTTTTCCAATGACGAAGATATATGTAGCTACCATGATGACAATGATGTATTTCCCGGGTATTAATTCGCTGAACAGGAGTTATGTATAAAAATTTAAGTGCTCAAAAATCATGTATCATGAATTGCTCGGCGAAAAAACCATCCAACAAGTCTAAAAAGCAAATTCAGTAGCGATGGTATCTCCACAGTAGGCCCATAATTGTCAATAAGGGGGTTTTTTCTTTAGGTAAACTAGATCAGTGTCAGATGGTCGTTGTCTGAAAAACGAAACCAGTTTTTGGTCTGTAAAGGAATTGTTGCTTCCCCAGTACAAGAGCAGAGGGATTCTTTTAGGTGCAGAGGATGCTCCAGCGCTATTGAAAGGAGAAATTTCCCACTACTACTGAAATGGCTAGTATCCAGTTCCGTTTACGGCATGAAACCATCCTTCCAAAATCTCAGCCTTGTTGGGCTCACGCCTCGGCAAGATTGCCTTTTACAGAGCCTGAAATAAGCGAGGGTCAGATTTTTCGGTTTAGTAACGCTTTTTACTAATTGGGTAGGGATTCCCTCTTGAACATTGGCCTTTTCATCTTCGCTCCCTATCGTCCAGGGCTTACAGGGCTACAATGTAGGCTTATCGAAAGACCCGCCTCCAATGAGGGGATAGTGGAAGTGTTGCTCTTACAAGTTGTACTACCCTTCAGAGGAACACAATAGTTGCCTAACAAAAACACTACTGATGGGACGGAGATAAGTTGACAGGTTACTGTAGGTATATACAACAAATGACCTAAACGCACACTCTGATGATTTAGTGAAAAACACATTTGGCGTCTGCGGCTATGCGATATCTTCTATTTCTACTCAACCCCATTTCGATCAGTGGTCTTATTATCAGTCCTAAACAGCTTGGTAGCGTCTATGCCAGTTTTACCTACATACATAAGGCTCCTCCCAAACTTGATAATCTCTAGGCGTCATTGACCCGCTGCCTGTTTCTTTCTCAAGGCGATGGGACGATTGAACGTCTGTCAACAGAGATTTTATCGGAACCAGTTCGAAAAAAACAGAGTGTCATAATATAAATAAAAATCAGCATCGACAAAGTATTCATTGGGGAGAAGTGAGCAGAATCCATTGTAAAGAATCATTTTTGCGAACTTTGACTTGATTATCACATCACCCTTCCGATTGATCGGGATTCCTCTGCCTGAGGAAACGTTGGATTTAGTTTTCTCAATCTCTCCGAAATGTCTGGAAGAAATTTTATAATTGTGGACTATAACGATTCGCTTAGTTAGAATGGTTATAAATAAAGTCAAACAGAACTCTACACACAATTAAGAACACATGGTCGATACTATCGTCTCAGTAGAGAGTTTTTATTTATTTATTTATTTCTGGACGCAGCTGAACTACGTGGTGTTGTACAATGCAGTGAAAAATAAAAACGAACTCCACTTTGCCGATGAAAGCTATGGTATAATGAAGAGAGACGACATTAAAGTATAAGCGAAATTATGAAACAATACTGTGAAATCAGTCTACACGATCAATCATATGAAGAACGATCGTATGGATTAAGAAACCTCCGCACTGGCCAATTTTATTGCTTTATTTTTGAAAGACCCGAGGGAACAGCGCAGCGTATTCTCGTCAAAAATTTTGTTCGAGATCGGTAGCACTCTAACCGCGAAAAACTTGGCTCTGACCTGGGTTCTTATTACAGAAGACTTTATTTTGATAGTATTGCCCCTTGTTCTCGATGTGGCTAAAATGAAAAAAACTGACGATTATAGTGCTACTCTTCCTGTCAACATTTTGAAAGCCATAACGAGATCATTAACCAATCTCCTACGTGCCAAAGATGGTAATCCAAACTGACGGCGTCTTTCGTTTCTATTAGGCAAGGCTTCATAACTCAACTTGCAGCAGCGAAGAGCGAGTTTACGTGTAAAGTTGCCCTGCACACTTTCTAACAAATCTACATCCTTCTTCTTATAAGGAGAGAACACTGTGGTACCGGATTCCAAGATAGGTCTTACGTAAGCTTTGTAGGCTTTTAGAAATACGGTGGGATTCATGGTTCGTAAGGTCTTGAACAGGTTGTATATCCTGTTGTTTGCCTTTGACACCACGGATTTATAGTGCATGTCAAACGCAAACTTGTGCGAAAACGTAAACCCAAGATCCTTTATGTGATCAACCGAATCCAACGCTACAGTACCTATTTTGTGACTACGTGGAATACTAGTTTTATTGCCGATTGTCAACACCTTTGTTTCATCGGGAGCTAAAGGTAGATCCCATTGTTTTGACCAATCAGCAATAATATTAATTGCTGCTTGCAGGGCGTCACAGTCATTAATGCTTTCGATTTGTATAGTTTGCGTACATCAACGAGGATACCTGAAGACTTTGCAAATTAGCAGGAAGGTTAGCCGTATAAAGAAGAAAAAGGATCGGGGACGAGTTTCTCCCTTGAGGGACTCCGCTGGGAACCCTACACACAGAGGAGAGCTTGCTTCCAACACGCCCCTGGTAGGTGCGATTGCAGATGAAAGCTTCAATCCAGCGAATTATGGGAGGGTAGATCCCAAGGGACTCCAGCTTGATTATAAGCTTATGGAAAGTTACCCTATCGAAAGCCTTCACGAAGTCGAAATATATGACGTCCACCTGTTTCTTACGATCAAGGACTTTCGACCAATCATTAAGAGAACTCAGCAAAGCTGTTTCAGTTACTTTCGGGCACAAAAACCATGCTGGGTCTGAGGAATAAGACTGTGTTTCTCAGAATATTCAATTACTCCAAGCTTCACGATTTTTTCAAATAGCCTCGAAAAAATTGAAGTGATAGATATGGGCCGGTAGTTTACAGGATTGCAAAAAGGAGGTTTTTTAGGCACCGGTATTGAGAGTTGAGCTGACTGCGTATTCCTGTATCGGGCAAGTTGCCAAATCTGTGTTTAATGTTGAGATAATGCAAAGGAACAAAGGTACAAAGCAAAAGAAAATGATTGGGGCACATCAGCAAGCAATACAAGCGCTCCTCTTTCAGACCTTTAGTGAGTAGGAACGCTTGCTCCCGAGAAACAGAGAAAAAGTTTGGATCGATGAATTGATAGCGATGGGGTTGATTGAGGATATACAATAGGCTTGTTCGATTTATATTCTCTAATTCGATAGTTCTTCAGATGTCCAACATAAGCCGCCTCCATAAAGATGGAGCCGTCTTGATACTGGAATCACTGGCGGCTGGCACCTTCATTTACGTCACCTTCCTAGAGGTTCCTGCTCCTCTTTGATTGATGTCCGAAAGTAGAAGGTTACTAAAAGCCATTGTTTAGGTCTTGGCACATGAAAAGGACAACGAACATAATAGTTTGAAGCAGTTGCTGGCAATCTTCATCGGATTTGCTGTCATCGCGGCTCTGCAGTTCGCATTTGGGTGAGTTGAAGCATAACGAAAACATTCTTTTTAATGAAGTACGCCTAATTTCAGTGATCATGGTCACGATGGAGGCCACGAAGGAGGCCACGTTCACACACTACCGCTAGGCTTCACCACCACACCCTTTGTGCCGCACTGAACATCAGTGCCTTCAAACGAGCTTGAATGGCTCGAAGCGCCCTCCTTCACCACTGAGGGCTTATTGAGCTTCTGCTCTTTCATGATCACAGCGGGCTTTAAATTACCCGTTATAATCCCCTGATGTTTCAGAGCTCCGGTTAGCTTTACTCTAAAAACGGTCAAAGTGATTCCTGAAAGCTGGTCTTTTTCAAAGTGCTCTTCACGTCAGTCTAATATAGTATTGCGTGGTGGGTCCTATTCCCACAGTGAGTGGCCTTTTTTTCGAAAAGTTCCATTGTTATAGACCCACCACAGATATCAATTAACAGAGACACCGATGATGACCTCAAAACGAAGGGAAATCTCGGCTTAAGCTCATGCTATTCAATGATTTTTATGCTTTGGTTGTGAATTGTATATTGTATACATTAATATTCTGATTCGCCAATGGTTAAGCGGAGTCTATATCATTTATCGTATAGCATTTACACTCGCCTAAAGCATGGCCGGTCTCTTATGTGGACACACGCTGCGTTTTTCGTTACCCTCAAGATTCTGCCGATGTCCGACCGTTCCTACTAATAGACTTGCTTCGCCGGTCTGAAAATCACTAAAATCCTACCGGCTACGGGTTAGCAGGGGCTCATCTAGAGGAGCGGATCATTCATCAGCAGAACTGGGGAGTCGACTTGTCCTTCACTCACGCCGTGCCTTGCTCTCAAAATGATATTCTTTTTGTTCGCCCAAACTATGCTCTCCCGAAGCAATCAGGCCCCAATAATATTTATGAGTGTCCTTAGACGTCACCTTGGAGGTTGTTAACGATGAATCTAGGAGAAGTCAACGTCAATTGCTCGTTCGCTAAGTGTGGACTCTACCTTGAAGACCTTGAGCGCATTACTAATGCAGTGAAGAACTATGTGTTACGAGTGATGCTCATGCAAGCTCCAACCTTTTCTGCCAGAAGATCAGCTACACTAACGTGTTCACACATTCCCAACGAACATTGAGAAGTATGGGTAGAAAGCTGTCATCAATGTTTTTACCCCTATATCAGTAAAGTCTATAAATTGGTGGAGACTCAGCACTTTCTTGAATTCTCTATTCACCTACATTACATATATTTAAGTAGAAATAGGAGGGGATAACGTCTTCCGGCGTTGAGCAACCCTCTTTTGGATTGCGTGAAGGCTTTCACTTTCATACATAATTGTAATGGCATTTGAATGCGCTTACGGATTTTACAACGGCTGACGGTAGCCAGTCCAGTTACCAGTCAGGACGCTTATTCATCGAGACACTATGGTAAAAGTATGTTCCGAGATTTGAACTTCTCCCTGAAGACGGCGTCGCGCACGCCGCACCCGCCGCTTATCGCAGGATTGCGATAGCAGATTGTAGCGCGCAATTTGTGAGGTAGGGAGTCCTTTAATTATTTGAATTGGCTGACCACTCTCTTCAATTTCAATGCAGTCTTGATCGTCGCTTACATAGGACGAGTCATTCTAATTAAACAAGTCTAATAAACATAAAAGTGAAAAAGAAATAAAAAAACGATCAAATTTAATAAAAAAGAAGGGCAAATAACGAAAAATTCCGCGTCCTATCGATTGGCGGGGAGGCGGGGGAGTACGGTAGTTGCAGTGCCTTTGCCGCATGCCGCAAGGAGAATGCAATGGGGGAGAGGTTCAGTTACCCGAGATTATCTCTCCGGTCTATGTTCGATAGTGTGCCACTTGGCGTGCACCATTTGCGTCCTATCAAGTGGGAATCGGGATCTAGACAAGCTCCTTTGCTTGTTAGATAGTGTTGCGATCTACATGACTCTCAACAGCGACGATAAAATGGGCAGGGGAGGGGTGGAGTGTCAAACAGCAGCAAACAAACAAACAAACAAACAAGGATCTCTATGTATTATACGTTCGACTGCTAGTTAAAGGTTTATTTTTAGCCTACACTGTGAACAGTTTGACTATGCGCTACCGCGCAGCAGAAGCTGAATCACGCATTTGAGAGGGACAATCTCTTGAATTCATACTTAACTAGAGCAATGCTAATCTTTCGGCATAAGTTTTTTGGCAAGCAGAACCTGATCAAGGCCGGCTTTACATACCCTTCCAGCGGCCGGAGAGACCACTTAACATATTGCCCGCAGTCAGAATCCACGTATATGCGATAAATGTAACAGCTCAGAAAATTTCCAACTAGTACTTATTTTGTACGCTACCTAGCAAAAAATACCTGCTCACACTAGTGCTAGGTGATAAAGGTTTCTAATTCTCACCAACGATTCCTTCTGTATTGTGATCTTCGGAGGGAGGGGCACTTGTAGGAATTGAAAAGGCAGGATACAGCAAAATATCCCACGCATATCAGATTCAAAACAGAAGCAGATTCTTCTATCTACCAACTTGGTCATTCAATTCATCAGCCTGACAGTTAGAGAAATCGGCTTCTGTTTTGCTATTTCAGAAAGTATAGTATACAGGGTGTCCCAAAATTATTTGCGCCAAAGTTCAGTAATTTTTAAGGTAGAAACAATCTATCAAATTCACATTACCTGTTATTAATTAGTTGCATAAGAAGGTTTCCTTGCAATATACATGGTTGCTGATGTGGAACTCCCATTATATTTCAGATGGAGGAGGCTCATTCAATGCCACTTGCAATCGTTGACGCGCGAGAAGTGGAAGGGCGTTATGAAATTCTTTGGGATTTTTCTAATAACCGTATAGGAGGCTATTAAATGATATAGAAAAGAAGATTGAATTGAAGAAAAGAGACAAACCAGGAAAGATAGAAAGGTAGAATGTTTCTGAAGACAGGACTCTTAAAATGGTCCGTATGCCAATCGGTCGGGATCGTGGGTGACCCATCAAAAGGAAGTCAACGGCCACGGCTTGTCCGAGTTCTCGCAATGGAAGAATGTCATGCAGGAGCTTCACTGCCGTTCCTATCGTATGCAGAAATTTCGCTTGAATTCCGATCTCAACAGTTACTGCAGGGCCAAAAATGCAGAAAGTCGAAAGTGGTGACACGCAACCCTTCGTCGTTTTCTTTTCTGGTCAAGAATTTTTTACAATAAAGCCATTCCTCAACAACCAAAACGTTCGCGTTCCGGAAAGAAACATCCAGCGTGTAATATCTCAAAAAAGGTTGTTATCAGAACAGTAAAATGATGTTTATCGAGGAAATCACTGACAAGGGTGAGCCGCTCGTGGTTTCTTCGGTGCAGGCGTGAAAATTGACCAAGACCAGTACTTAAACGGCGTACTAATGGAAGTAAATAAAACATTGATCCGACTACGTTTCTGAAACATCTCATAGTCCTTCCAGCAGGACGCTTCTCCAGCCCACAGAGCCAAGTTTGCCCGCGAGTGGTGCCAACGACAGCTGCCCGACTTCATTGGTGAAGAGGAATGGTCATCCTATTTTCCAGAACTTGACTCACTCGGATTCCACGAATGGTCCCTGATTAGAGAAGGACCTGTCGAGTTTGCAGTCCCAGTTTGGAGTCCTAGAATGCAAAAGCTGGAGGACGGCTGGGAAGAAATGGAGAAGGATACCTGCGTGCCACATGCGATCAAGTAGAAAGCAAACTTTGACTTCTATTCGCTCTCACGGGGGATATTTTGAAATGGGACTTTAGCATGTTGTAGCACATAGTGTTAGCTAGCGTGCATAGAAATTCCATCGTCTTTCGCAGTTGAGACGTTCCAAATTTATTGCTATAAATCGGCGCAGATAATTTTGGGACACCCTGTACAGGTGAGCTATGAATGAACATGCGTGCACCACATATCCGTAACCGCTCATCTACCATCTTACTCGAGAAGAGCAGTAGAACCCAAAATCCCTCTTGAGTTTAATTTCTGGAAATCGCGCATTAGAGTTATGCCCTCATGAGCAAAATATCCTTTCAAGAGTGTAGCTGTCATTACATTTATATTGAAAATGTCGTTCTAGTTTGATTGCAGGAAATTGCGCATCGGAGCGGAGGTGCAGAAAAGCGCTGACTTGTACATCGGCCGGTCACCGCAAGTCATTGCATAGGCCACATACGCATTAAATGCGAAACTACGATTCTGAGTAGAAGTCGAATGCGCGGGATACTTCTGATGGGATTGATTAACGCCCCAAAACATTCAATTGTGCATCAGAGATGTAATGGAAAACAGTCAGCAGAGTGATCGATGATGGCTGATACCAATGTAAAACGTTCCCTTCCCCCNCCCCCCCCCCCCCCCCCACCACGCTCTTGATCGTGCCTACGTGACTTTTGCGAGGACACACAAACGGGCATACAAACGGACACACAAAGTTAGCGGTTTATATGTATAGAGGATATAGAGGATAGATGCCTGGAACTGCGACACTTCTTTCACTAGCCCCATAACACAGTCCTTTCCCAAGACAAGAGTCCTACCATAAAAAATCCAGACCACAGAGAATTCCAGGAGACCTCTATTTTCGTCCCATACATCTGTAAACTAGTTCTGTGATCTATAAATGCATTCACAGCCGAAGTCTCATGTATAACTGCAGTAGCGCTGAAAAGTCTTCGGTCACGTTGTTAGTCAGCCGTATTTTCATTCGTAACTCCTTTCCTACTGGTTCTAATCATGCGAAATTTCTAAATTTGGAGCGTGGTTGTTTTGCGAATAATTACCACTACTAACCTGCAATCTGATCGTGTTCTAGATATCCCAAAGAGCTTGAACTCGAAATCGACTGAAAATACAGATGATGGTCCTTCTATAGTCTCCTTTCTTTTGTGATGTCTAAAGTGTACGAGTGATAATGCCTTTAAAAAATGCCGCAGTCAAATAGTGTTGGGTAGGGTGAAATATGCTCTAGTTGAACATACCCAAATTTTGCGCGATTTGGTCTACTAAGAAAAAAGTTATGAACGAAAAGCATTAAAGCATTTCACTGAAGACTTTTGAACGCTTCTGTATGTTGCACTTCTTCAGGTGTTCTTTCGTAAACAACGTAAAGACGTTCAAGGCCTGATCTCAAAATGAACAGAGCAGCTCGAGGGTTTAGTGTCCAAAACTCAAATTGTCTCAAAGGTGAGGAAGAGCAACAGTATTATTGGGGACTTTGTATCAAGAGACAAACTAGACAAGAAACCGGTGGCCTTCCCGCACTTTTAATGAGGCGAGCAATATCAGTCACAATCTGAGGCAACCCACAATGTGGCTATGCAAAGCTCACAAATCAAGGTGACATACGAAGATTGAATACAAATAACGTGCAAATGCACTCAAAGAACACATGAAAATAAAGGATAAAGTTTTTGGCGTTAAACAACCCCGCCTGAGGGATGCCTCCCGCACTCGACTTCCATTCAGAATCGTAGTGGCGTAATGATTGCGTATGTGACGATGTGCTAGTCAGTGCTGTGCCTCTATCCTCTTACAAGGAAGGTCTTTCAGGGCGTGGGACGCTTTTTAAAAATGGCTTTTTGCATAGTGTAGGGGCATGAGCACTAAGTATATAACTATGGTCCATTTCCGCTGATGGCCTTCTGAATGCCAAAAAAGGAGTGGAAATATTTTGTCACAAGTTGCCGTTTTAACCCACTAAGCGTCGTTCGTTTCTGTCATGGCGTCGACTGTCCGCACAGTAGAAGGGGCCAGCGGAGGCGACATTGAAAATAATGTGAACGGAAGCCAAAAAAGGGACCCATATGTTGAAAAGTGCGGGGAAGTTTCATATAGGCTATCCACGGTTGAGGTGCTAGCAGCGACGGATGGTGTGGCGGACAGCGATGTGGACTTCGAGTTGGAACGACTAGGCTGGGTTGGTGGTTCGGATTTCGGGACCTTGCCGTTTTTGCATTTTATGCTGCCACCTGCAGATTGGCTCCTTATTGCACCAGCGCCACGGTGGTCATGGCCGTGAGCAGGACCAGCCAGGCACATAACCTCTACAAGCCGTTAGAGCCTTTACTATCAGTG
>UZAF01018233.1:0-35403 GCA_900617895.1 Haemonchus placei | reverse complement strand
ATGTGCAAATCTCCGAAACCACTTTTTCGTGAACAGTGCCTACAAGCCGCAAGATGAACGTTCCTTCAAGTCAAGGGGCCTCAGGCTGAAAAAATGAGTGGGTGGCAGATTTTGACTTCTTCACAGTATGTCATTCAGATCAAGAATAGATCTATCAGGTATGATGTTAAAATGCTTAAAAACGAATTCTTTTCGGAATCGCAGTGGCCTATTCAATATGTATATGACTTATACATGCGGCGACCACTCACTAAGCAATGCCATGTTCTATATTCCCAGATGAGTATTGTACCAATTAATAGACCCATAAAGAATGAATACTTCGCTTTCATGAACGGCTCTCAATCCTGTGTTTGAATCTCAGACCATGCATGTGAGACAGTCGGTCACTTGCCCCTGCACCACCTCCGCACCTCGCCCTTACGTATGGGCACCAAAATATGCTTTATTCCATATGTTTACTTACCCTTGCGAGTGCTAGAATTCAAGTAAGGGAACTTTCTCGCCCTACTCCAGTATGAGACACAAAACTTGACCAACCACTGGTTTCTTGGGATCTTCAGGAGTACATGAGTATTCATGAAGGACGAGTGTACAGGGGTGACCACTGTTGATTCATTCGTCAAAAATATCATTCATTATATGCTGGCCAAACATCAAACATGCTGCTTGATTATAGATCTCCTACTGCTAATTTCTGAGGTAATGCTATGCTAATCAGGAAATCGGAGAGCCGAAACCTCAAAAGACGTCACCTCCCAATACATGAGGCAGTAATTTGATGTGTCTGTTGCTCTTCGAGTGAACTTGTCTGGGTGGTGTTACTTTTCCCCGAATTCCGACGGAAAGCGGCAGTTGTTCGTTCAACCGTCTTCTTCCCATGGAAATCCGAACCATCCCTTTCACAGCGCGCAATTGATACTGGAATAAAGAGAAGGGCTTTCTCTTTATTCCAGCATCAAATGCGACAAAAACTATCAAGCTACCAAAAATTAGATGATTTTGACTATTGGTTGAAAACTACCTTCGATGATGATTCAACCAGATGACCTTGTGATTCTTTGCATTTGTAGTGAAACAGTGGTTGATCAGAGGGACAGAAACAGAATAACTGAATTCACGAAAATTTTCCAGAAATGTCAAAACATTACTGCTATGAAAAGGGTATATTGCGAAGTGTTAGGGTATTTGATATTCTCGCGAAAAAGTGGTTGAAATCGCAGTTCTGAGGTTCTCACTCCATTCACTACTCCTTCCATTTTTCACCAATTATTATTCCAAAAGGGGGGAGTGGTGTAGTGGCGAGTGGCGTACTATATCACACGAATGGTCAGGGGTGCGGATCCCGGACCGATATCTGCCTAGGACAACCAAGCCTTCCATTCCTCCGGGGCCGGTTAATTGGTCCAGACTCGTCTGGAAGGATAAAAGCACAGACTTGTATATCGGCTGGCCACCGCAGGTCACGTACGCACTCATACCACGCTATAACGATTCTTAATGCAAGTCGAGTGCGGGGCACATGCCTCAGACGAGATGATTACCGCCAGAAACTTTATCCTTTATAATTGGCTCATATCGATCAAATCAAAGTGCTTGCTTATGAGCAGCTTCAACTCTGGACCTCGCCGATGATGGTGTTGTGTACATGCTTTACGTCTTGATGATAAACGCCAGAGCCTCCAAATCGCCACGAATTTCGCCGCACGCGTCTCCGGGCGCTCCAATGTGCCATGCTCCATCACAAAATCATTTTAATATAACGGAACTAAGGTAATTTCTACATTACCTAGTCGTTTAAAGCGGTTGCCCAGCTATTTTCACTTTTCAGCCAAAATTTGTTAGATTTAACTTACTTCATTGACTTCTGGAGTGTTTTTAAAGATTTATTTTCAAAATTTTGATACGACAACTGGTTTACCTATTATTGTCGAAATGAGGAACTGTCTCCTTCAAGTCCCAAAAATAACTAACTAGGTAATTTAATGAGCTTTATTCATAAACGTTGTTCATAAAAAACCTTATAACCAATGTATAGAGAGAGAAGTTTCAGCTGTTGGGAACAGACTGCGTTCGATGACTGTCACACTGCTTAGCGATATGGGGGAAAAATAAAATCTTCTATTTCTGACTCGCTCTTTCAAGAAGAGGTTTTGTTGCTCTCCGATAATCTTAACCTGATTTATCTTTATTGTCTTGATACTCAGATTTAGTTGGAGACCCGGTTTATAACCGCTCAAGGGTCACACCTAGGTTTTTTGCTGGCTGTCTTGGCAACCTACGATTCGATGAAGTACATCAATTGGGCTACTGCTCAGACCACGGTTTTAAACTTCCGGCGCATAGCAAACGATGCAAGTATACTGCCTCGCTTGCGTTGAAGCGAAAAATGTGATAAGCGTCTATTTAACATTGTAAATATCAAATTCAAACAAAGGAATCGTATGAGCTGTTTCTTTATTGATTTTGCATCCTGTTGTTGTGAAGCAATGTATCCTCTCGACCTTTCCAAGAACTGCGATTGTATTTGGAAGTATTTATTTCAACAGAACTCTGAACAACAATGTTTGAGCAACGGGCACGCTTTCCACAGAACCTCAGTAGTGGTCGTGACCTGAAAAGTACTGAATTGCTCTGGAACCTTAATCTGCAGTCCCTAAGTGAATTGCGGCACTGTATCCACTTAAAGTTAACGACACTTTCTAAAAATAACATAGATGTTTATACAACGGTGAAAAAAGGAAGTAGTACCGTGGTGATGGCCGTGGTGACCGAAGTCGTGGTCGTGCCCATGACCGAAATGATCGTGGTCGAAACCATGATGGTGTCCATGGGGGTGATGATGATGATGGTGGTGGTGGTCATGGGGGTGGTGATGGTGATGGTGTCCATGGCCGTAATGATCGTCGTCGTGATCGTGTCCATGATGACCATGGTCATGATCGCCGTCGTGGTACTCGAAACCGCCTTCGTGATGCTCCTTGCCGTGGTGCCCTTTGCCATAGTCGTCGTCATACTCAGATCCTGGAAAATCCTCATGTTCTCATTCAGACGTTGATATACGCTCACAGAATTACCGTAGTACGATCCATGCTCTTTCCCTTTGGCGTAAGCTCCCCATCCGCCGTACTTGTGGCTGCCGTAGTCGCCATAACCCCCCTCGTCGAATCCTTTCGTATAGCCAGTGCCATACTTGGAACCATGGTCGTGTCCATGATGGCCAGCGCCATATTCACCGTAGCCGTAGCCGTACTCTAAATGTGGACTCACTTCTGAAGGAGTTATAACCTCAAAATGATACTGTCGATGAGATTTTTGTCTTACCACTCGCTGAGACGACATTAATCAAGACAGCCAATGCAAAGAAGGCCAAGGTACTCATGTTCGGCTTCGAATTACAGTGAATTGGAGGGCGATCTTTCCGGCTACTACTCCGTTTATATACTGTCCTGTACTCAAAGAACCGGTATTTGTGAATCACTTCTTCTACCCCCTCTGGCAGGTTCTGAATATGCTTCAACAAAGCATCAACTTGACCTCACCGGCCTTCATTGTTCTATATGCTTGCAAACACGTTATTTCTACAGTAACTTAGCGATGCTTTCGGGGTATCTCTGAGAATTTTGTTTGCGGGATTCCAGGTGTAAGTGACATTTCAGGATACATGAATGAATTGAATTTGCTTTCTTTTCTGTTTTTTTCCTGTTAACCACTTTCTCTTTTTTCACCTACTCTTTACCAATATTTAGTTTTTTCTGTGATCATCTATTTCTGTTTCTCTTGGTATGGCTATTTTAGGATGGGCAGAACAGTGGCCGCGCTGGCATAAATTTGAATGGAATTCTTGCGAGTATTTTGGGGAATATTTTTGACTACTTCCATCTACTCAAGTTGTTTTGACTGATGGAATTATCGGTAGAGGAACTTTTTTGTCAAATCAAGAGAACGAGTATCTTTAGGAACTACAAAATGACCCACTCTTGTGCTGACTTGAGTTTGATGCATGGAGGGTACTACGGTGTCGCTAGCCAATGATCAACAGCATCTGCTCTATTTGAGAATATGTTCCATGAATACGTTCCATTTTTCAATAAATTCATAAATTCATCTTTCAAAGTGTGAACGGCGTTCCCTTCTCCCGTATCACATGAGGCAAGGCGTTCAAGGATACTTTTTAATTAGTGCAACAACACCACCGAAGGCAAAGCTATCAAGTTACGATCAGTTATTCAAGCTGTCCAATTCTTGACCGGCATCCCCAATGTATACCCTTCGTGGAAATCGCAAAACGTCCAAGTGAGATGACTCTGTTGCCATTTTGACATTGTCAACAGTTCTCTGTTCAAAGAGATGTTGGCTAGAAATTATTTTCAAAAGACAGTTCTATTTACATTTGTTTTCATTTCCAACTGCAGCCACAAATTTTAGTTTTACGAAAGATTTTTTCGGAAAAGAATACCTTCCAGTATTTCTCTGGTCCTCGGTTAAAATGTAGTTTTGAAGAGACTATTTTTGTAGTTTAAATAAAGAGATGAAAAGTGAAAAGACGGAATCAATAATTAATTCTTATTAGGTATGATTACATTGGCTGTCTTCATAATGTGTACTTTATACATATTTCCAGCACAAATGGCCGAATATTCCTCAGGACAGGGCCACACACCGAGACAATGGCAAATCCGTCAGATGTGGCCAAGTTCAAATGTAATTGCCGATATCTGTGGATACGAGAATTTCATGGAGTCTCCGCACTTATGATGGTGAGTACGGTTGGCTATATCTGATTGGGTATTTCAGCAATAGAACTGAATTTTGATCACTTTTTTGTTGTACATCGTCAAGAAGTGTCCGGAAACATGAATTCACCAACAAGCTCCATTTCTGTTACGATCTGAGAGGAAATAAAAAGAGAAAGCTTCCAGTTGGGAAATTCAAGATGGTTACTAAATTTTCCTGAAGGTTAATTATTAGCTGGCAGGTCGCTAAAGATGTCATTTCTTGTGTCTAAATCATTCAGGAGTTTATACCAGCAAGTCAGGGATCAAGTTATTTGCTGGGAGCGAACGTTATTACCTTGAAAGTCGATATATTGTACCACCACAGGAAAAGCCAAGTTGTAAACTTATTGACGTCTCAAGAGCTCTAAATTCATTTTACGGCGACCGAAATCCACTGAATTTAAGCCCTTTTGGCCACGTTTTCAGATATTATAGTTATATCCATGTCATCGCTTACTGAGGGGCATGTAATTCTTCCCAATACATAATCTGTAGAATTTTTCTGATCTGAGACGTGTCTCTAGACATGGAAATGCTCCCAAGGGCTGATTATTGAGGTTTGATGAGTCCAACTTGAAGAAAATAACGTAGAATCGACTTCTTCCAATGCCAATTTTTTTCAGTCAAATTCGCTCAACGAAAAGATTTTCTGGTTGTTTGTGATCGTGATATGTGGGGCGTCATCGATATTTTTTGCCGATTCTATTATGGAGTCATTTAGTGAAAATGGTTTCAGCACAAGGATTACCACAATCCCGGTGAGAATTTACAGTTCGAAGCTGTAATAGGGGCGTTGACGGCTTTGCAATCTGAAAATTCGCAAATGTATCGGTTTACCGGTTTTTATGGCCACTTTTTTAAAAGGATGCTTCATTGAAGTAGTAAAATCACAATCCATTAGAAGTCCTATAGAGAAATAGGAGTGATATGAGATTAGCGATTAGCTTAGCCTTGCAAACCTTTGGTAGCCTTTCATCAAGCAATCGTTTTGAGCCCAAACCCTAATGCTTTTGCTCTCGAGGAGTGGTTCTGAATTTAGTCCTGGTTCCAGAGTTTATAAAAAANAAAAAACATCAATCAGAATTTCTAAGAAGAAAATAGTGAATTCAATGTAGCATCCAGTATGAAGATAACTTCCAAGTATCAAAGTTTTTTTTGAGGAATACCGAGATTTCAGGTGAAACAGCTGAAGTTTCCAACTTTGGTGTTTTGCCCAAAATATAGCGACAACGTGCAACTAAAGCTATTGCTGAATGGTTAGCAGCTTTCTTTGTTTATATTTCAATATACCGAAGAGCAAGCGAGAAAAAAATCCATTGAAAGCTGACAATCTCTCTAAACAAGCTCCGTTCTCATTTAATTCCATTGGCCAGAAGAATGAACTGATGACTTGTAATGGTACGAATTAGCGATGGGCTTAGCCTTACAAATCTTTGAACAGCCTTTCATCAAGCCATCGCTTGAGCCCAAACCGCTCTAGCTCTCGAGGAGTGGCTCTGAATTTGGTCCTGGTTCCAGAGTTTGTGAAAAAGGACATCAGTCAGTATTTCTGAGGCGAATGTAGTGACCTTCAATGTAGCATGCAGTATCGATATAACTGGAGGAAGATATCATTCGAGAGGGGTTCAAAAATTAAAGAGAGTGGCGATTTTCGGAAGTAGAAGCGAACAACCTACATACAGTAGCGCTCAGAAGTCTTCGGTGAAATGCTTTAGCGCTTTTTCGTTCATAACTTTTTTCTTAGTAAACCAAATCGCGCGAAATTTGGATATGTTTAACTAGAGCATATTTCACCCTACCCAACACTATTTGACTGCAAAGCTGCAATGTCCACAGATAGAGCAAGGTGTTTGTTGCGGTAGCGGATTTTGCTTGAAGTAAAGTTGTTTATTCGGCACTTATTCNNNNTCTGTATTTATAGTCGATTTTATTTTCATGCCCTTTGGAACATCTGGAACATAATCAGATTGCAGGTTAATAGTGGTAAATATTCACAATAAACCCACGCTCCTAATATAGAAATTTCGCTTTATTAGATCCAGTAGGAAAGGAGTTACGACTGAAAAGTACGGCTGAAGAATCATTTCACCGAAGACTTTTGAGCGCTACTGTATGTGGGTTGTTCTACTGTCATCCGATAGTTGCATCGGACTTGTTCATGCCGCCCATTGACTTCCTAGAGACCAGATTTCCTTCAGAGGACATAACCTGCATGACCAGACTGAACGCTGTGCTCTTAAGATCAAGGAGGCCGTATGTATATCAATATTATTTTGGTTATGTAATTAAAACTGTAAATATTACTTTTGCTGTTGAAGCTGTGTGCTGAGCCTCTCGACTCAACTCACTCAAATAGCCTGAGGTGCAACTTATAATGATTTCACTTTACAAACAGATCTTTCGTCGAGGATTGCCAACGTAACAGAGGAGGAGTTCTATGATGTCATGCTTTATATGATCGCTGGAAGTGGATTTGATAGCGTCAATGTAGATAAGTGGAGCCAAGAAAGGAGGTATAGCCTTAGCTCTGGATCCAAAGTGAAGGGAAAGGATAAATGAAGCGACCAGTAGTTTTAGTTAAGTCCTGATATTGACAAAAGGAGTTTTTGTTTACCACACCTATCAAAAGAAATGTGACTTTACAAGTGAGCTAGATGATTTATTTTCAGGAGTATTTCCATAATTAGTTAATTCCTCTGTAGATCGATGAAGGCTTCTCTGAGACCAGTGAAAGCTCAATAATAGGCGTTGCCTGAAATAGATGACTTTATCTTTTGATGCCCATCAATTTTTTGAAAAAAANAAAAAAAGCTCCTTTATTTTCCCTAATTAAAACTATCCATGCGCCCTCTGTACTTATATCAAGGAAGTGGTAAGTGGTGCACAACCCACACGGATCCCGGATCACTACCTGTCTATCGCAACGAAGTTTTCCCTCCTGTGGAGTCCATTTCTTGGTGTAAAATAGTCGGGGAGGACAAAAGCACTGAACTGTATATCGGCTGTTCACCACAAGTCAATTCTTTGGCCAAATACTCATTAATTACGCAACTGCGACTCCGAATAAAAGTCTAGTGCGGCGCTTCTCAAGTACAGGATTGACCAATACCAGAAAACAGGATCCTCTCCATCTTTTACATGCAGATGTTAGTTAGAAACTGCCAAATAACTAATATAACCAATAACTGAGACTCCCACGACAAATACAGGTGCGAGGTCGCTACTTGCTTAGTTTTCCTTCTTAGTCTTCTATCCCTTGAAACGGTTAATTCGTACCAGACTTGTCTAGGATTATAAACCCACTAAAATGTAGAGCGTTTGGGTTTGCTAGAAATTATACAGGCTAAACACTCATTCAAGCAGTAATACGGCTTTGACTGGTAAACAAATACATGGGTGCATCTCGAAACGGAGTTGTTCGGCCTCATAAAGCATGCCTATGGTTGGATGCACTAATTTTTTCACCGCAATAAGCAGATGAATCGTAGCCCTACCTTGATGATCACCGTGATTATCATGGTCATGGTGATCCTGAGGTCCGTAATGATCATGTCCATAGTCGTGGTCGTGTCCATGGCCAAACTGATCGTGGTCGTGGTCGTGATGTCCTTGGTTGTGATCGCCATCGTGGTACTCGAAGCCATTTACATGATGCTCCTTGCCATGATGTCCTTTACCGTAGTCGTCGTCCCAGTCAGATCCTGAAAAACCAGTAAGAGGCTTGTTTGATTGTGTAGCACCAGCGAATTTCTGCAGTGTATTACCGTAATGTACTTCGTGTTCCTTTCCTTTGGCATAGTTTCCCCATCCGCCGTACTTGTGGCTGCCGTAGTCGCCATGTCCTCCCTTGTCGAAACCTTTCACGTAACCTCGATTATAGGATTGGCTGTGATCCTGCCCATGGTGGCCACTACCGTATTCACCAAAGCCTGTGCTGTAGGACTTAGGGTGGTGGTGCTCTGCAAACGGGCATCTTAAAATCCATAATGTATAAATAATCGTCAAAATTAGGGTAACTATACGTACCGTCAGCAAATGTGCAACAAACCAAAGCGACTAGAGCAAAGAGGATGGTGCTGTTCATGTTGTGATTGGAGGTGATTGGAGAGGCGGATGATGGGCTCATCCTCCTCAGCTTATATATCCCATGCCAATGTAATCCCAACTATGTGATGAGCTTGTTTTTAAGGATGCTTCAACTGGTTTCTGATGTTCTTCGCACTCAGGTGCGTTAATGGCCTGCTGGACATCGTTTTTTGCCTTACCTTACTATTATACGCATAACCTGGTTACTCCATTGAATGCCCATCACTGAACCCTTTCATCTCAGCCCTTTCCTCATGCAGCCTGAATTTTTTTACATCTATTGTAAACTAAAGTTTATTGTTAGTAAAATTTTGTACCCTCTTACCTATAACGAAACTGTTAATGCCAGCGGGAGAGCGAAATTCCTACACCCGAGCTATCTTCGGAATGGTAGGAAATCATATTTTCCGCAGGCAATGGATCCCATCCGTGATTGAAAGGTCCAATCAGTGAATAAATCGCCCACTGAGTGTTCTTCCTTTTTCAATAGGTTTCCAATAAAGATCAGTCAATGGCCAAAACGATAGGTGGCTTAGCTGTTAGTCGTAAATAGTAAAAGGGCAGGAGTTTATCGTCACAAAACGACAACTAACACCTACGATGTGACTTTTGGGACTTTTGTAGTGAGCTATTACCAATGGATATTTTTTTTTGCTTCAGACTCGAGCTTGACGAGCTTTTGGCTAAGTGGCGTGGAGAGCGAACACTATTGGAGATGTTTGATTTCGTTTTTAATCAGAATGGTTACACTTGCGCAGAGGTGAGCACTCAAAGGCAGCCTGTTGCTTAAGAGTGTGGGTGTGTCCAGAACAAAGGTGAGAATCTTCCTTTTCGAGTTCATTTATTGACCACTGATCGCTAAACTCTCGGCTCACCATATCCTACAGGAGTATGGATAAAATCCTTGCAGCTACCCTTTCCTTTTTCAGGAAGCTGGACTTTTAGAATGATTCATTCAAGGTTGTAACATATCATGTAGTACCATTTCGTACCATGTCTTATCATATCATATCGGGCCTCCTTTTGCAGATGTTTCATTCATGTTTTGCTGCATCTAAGGCACTGAATTGCTGCAGGATATTTGAACCAACTTATGTGATGATGAAAGGAAGGTGACTGATGTCTTTTATTCATTAAAGCCATGCCATTGCTTGTTCAACTATCCATATTCGTTTTGCATGCCCATATGAAAATTTATTTTTCTATCGATTATTTGGTTAGTTCGAGAGCTTAGTTCCTTGTGAGCCTTCGAATCGATTATAAACAAGTATCCTACCTGAATGACAAAAGAACTTTAAGATGATGCTATGGTAAAGTCGATTTGTAGGTGAAGGGAAGTTCAAGTTTCGGAAATTCATGGGAGCTTTTGAAAGGTCAAGCCCTCCCCTCCCTCCATACAGTGCCTCTCGCTCTCGAACATTCCTTTGCCTGTAAACGATTGTCCGCAGATCCCACNTACATATGTGAAGGTCCAATTCGTAATCTGTCGAACCATGAGATAATTGGTAAGGCAGATCCCTCGACTGGCACCTGCTTTACGGAATGCTTGACCAGTTAGTGTATCCTATTTCATAAGGAGACTTTTTGTATCGTTTTCAGATGCTATCGCCTAGTCGACAACTACTATCAACGAGACGTTGATGAAAGAGATAAACTGACCTTGTTCTTTCATAGAATTCGTGGGAATCTTCTTGGAAACAACACTAGAGTAAGGGAATCATTCAGCCTTCAGCTGTGATCAGGAAATTTTAGTGACGATTGGATAACTGATGACTTTTCAGCCTCAAGTGCTTACGTACATCAGCGATTCATATCCCGAGATTGCTGTCTTTCCAAGAATATATTTAAGTCTTAATGATTGGAATCGGATGCGTCTCACTCAGCGAAAGGTATCGATGTTTCCAGGACGCAGTTCCTGTTCAACATCTCCGCTGAATCGAGGTGCGATTTCTAGAACTTTCTAAGAATCGCGCAACTGCAGTCTCCTTCGAAGTAGGAAGTACAGGGGACCCACAAAAACGATCTAGCTTCACTGTCCTTTAATCTTCTCTATTCTTTTCGACATTGAATACGATCTATGCTTGTCTTTGCCATATACCACTGCCGCAGCTGTTACATCTTCGTGACATACGCGAGCCAATCGATTTCTCCTTTTTATCCGCTATGAGCCCGCAATCACCAAGCCAAACCTTAACTCTATGTTCCTTCAGGAAAATCAACATGTCTCGTTCATAGCTGGATTAATAGACGTGTCGTACAACCGCTGAACTGCACGCTGCCAGCTTTCAAAACTATGTTACCGTATTTGGCAAACCTTCCAGTCTGTCAACCGCTCACTATAATTGAAAACTATCGGAATATTGTCTCGACAGATTTTGACAACTACGGAGTACGTAAGCAATCAGAATATCCGAAAATTACCATATTGATAAGGCCTTTGCCCCAATATTGAGGAGTTACCCGTAACAATGAACGCTGTCCAAATTAAGGAAAGCTCATATAACATGGTTGAAGCGAATTATCTTTCTATGTGTACGTAATATTATTTGTAACACCTAAAAGAAATACTCGTCAAGCTATTTTGCTCGTCTGAGAGAAATTGGCCCATTACGTGATTGCCGTAAGAGCTATATGATCTCCTGAAGTTATAAGACATTTATGACAGACTCAAAAAAAAGGTAAGACTCTTCAGTACCTCTTCCACTGCTGATCTGTTAAAGGTGTAGCTCTGGCAAAGTTAATGAGTGGGGTTTTGGGACGTAGCTGGAAGGTGGTAGTGGCTGCTCTGCAAGGTCAAAAGTCCATTTATCAATTTTTGGAGTTATGAAGGGTATGTGACGGTGCTGTTGAGTCATGAGTCTTCCTGTTCAGTGCCTTCCTGCTTGTGAGCGAGTGGAGAATCACTGGGAGATTATGAACACTATCGACACAAGTAAATCTCGACAGTATGGTTTTCGTCTGGAAGCATCGTTTGAAAATCTTCAGGTTAGTATGATATAATCCAAATTAGACCTACACTAGGGTGGGTGTTTTGTTGAGAAAGGGAATGGGTTAGTATCATTTGGTGTCGTTGCCACACATGTGGTTGGAAATCCCATTCCAACTTTGTGAGCATTTCTATAGAACCATAGCTTTACCCCCAAACCTTTTATCCCTAGTCCGTTATATGTAGTACCAGTCGGATGTGGGCGGATGAAAACATTGGATTGTACATTAAATATTTTTTCCCTTCTACTTCTCTACCCCTCACTACCTCAAAGTAGAATGTTTCAACGTATTCTGAGACGATATTTATTAAAATTAAAATTCCGTAGCTTTTTTTTCCTTTATCCAATTATTTCAGTACGAAGATTATACAGAAATCCGTCTGACGACCCTCCCAAGATTCATCTCCGAACTGGGCGGACAAAGTGGTCTGTTCGTTGGCTGCTCGGTGATGACATATGTGCAATTTCTGCTCGGCATCGTCTTGTTCATCTACAACCGACTCCGACGATGCTATCGTAACCATCTGGTTGTGCCGTTGAGCTTACAACGATAGAAGCTATTAGAACTGACAGATTGCTTGGGTGATCCATGATCTCTTCGGCACCCACGTGTGTTATGTGTTTGTCCCAAATGATGTAACTTTCTTTCTTGAATAATGCACAAAGCTTCAAAGCATCCAGTACATTTTCTTGTTTTTGAGTAATACTTTATATTATTACAATTTGAGTAGTATAGTTGATGATGTAATCATTCATAACATGAAAAAAGAATGATCGTTTGAGAAATTTTGAACAGTCATTCTTGCAAATGTCAGGCTGGTTAACGTGCGGTCGCGAAGCGGCTCGACGATGCCCTACCACCTGTGTTTCAGAAACGAATGAGAGTTAGAGACTGAATAATCGCGAAAAGGGTCTACGGCTGCTATTTCTTAATAGGAACATTTTCTACTATATCATCTGCAGGAATTACTTTAACATTAAGAGCCAGTGAAAAATACCGCACATAGATTTTACGAGCAAAAATAACAAAAAGGCTTAGAACTGAGAGGATGAGTTGTACGAAGCTCATCACTGAACACCCGACGAATAGGCCACTTTGACCACCGAGCTCCGAAATGAATCCAGCAGGAGATGTTAGACGTATCTCGGAATAGCTCTCGTACTGAAAATACAACAGTTCTCCGTTATTTATTGTCCAACATGAGCGAGAAATGGCGCATTATTAGTACGTGGTAGGAGATGAAGAATACCGATATGAACAGGGTATCGGCGCCAGAACTGGTAAACCACTCTATCCTGAATAGCCTGTTTCATACTACTCTGGAGTTTTCTCTCGCAAGGCACCTATGTATAAAGGGCTGTCACCAATGTCCACTCAATGGGATAAGGGGGGTCACATTTTAGTTACAAACTTGAACTCAAATCGGCTACCTACCTGCAAGTCAGTAAAAGAGGCTTCCACTCGAAACGAATAACTGAATTGACGGCTGTAGTCAGGGCTGGTGGTCATCTGCATGTGGTTCTCGATACGTTCACATGCAGGGAGACACTGAAAATTACTTCAAAACAACTCTAGCTAGGATTTTTCACAGGCATATAAATTATGAGAAGGCAGAGGGCTTTATAGGAAACACCAACAGAATCCGAGTGGATACCCCTCGGATTATGCTGGAAGGCGAAGGATTCTGGAAATTTCCATAAAGACCAGTAGCGGCTCAACTGTTGAAGGGATATTTTCTGGAGGTTTGGCCATCTGCAGTTCTAACTTAATGCAGGCCCGCTCGCTGCCTTACACCCTCCATACGAACTATGAGACACCCACATGATAATTCTCCAGAATCGTCGAAGTGATATTGGCGTAGTTATTGACCAGAAGAAGTGGTTCACACGAAGGCACGTCGTCCACATACGGCAACATCCCTTTGAAGTACGGTACCGTACAGTTCAGCGGGTTTACCACAACTCTCATTAACCAGTTATACACGAAGCAGGTAGACTTGCCTAAAAATGGTGAATTCAGTTGCCCCAATGCCAAATAATAGTAGCAATAGCGTACCTTGATTCAGAGGAGCTAATGAGCACTGTGGGTTATTGGGTAGCATCGACAATCGTCTTTGGACAAATCGTAAGCGATTCCAATCATGATAGTTCAAATAGACTCTTGGGTAAATACCCACCTCCTGATAAGCATCGCCAATGTACAGAACAACTTGGATCTAGACAAATACAAGTTATCACGTTTTCAAAGCAAATCGGAGATCAGGGCGACACTCCGTAGAATTTGACAATACATGAAGCAACTTCAGTAAGCGGGAGAGTCGCAATCGTCTTCAGAGTGCCCACCCGAATGCTTAGATGGATTGGTTGACTTACCCTGTTCTTTCTCCCTGTTAAGCTTCCTGTTTGCACATTATTCAGTTGTATAGATATTTTGGCATTTTCGTCGACATCTTTCTGCTTGTAGTCGTCTACTAGTCGAAAGCATCTAGAAAGAGCATTTACAGATACGGGCAGACAGTGCAAGGATAACAGAAAAACAGACAGGCAGACAGTTAGACAGACAGACAGACAGACAGACAGACAGACAGACGCCAAATTGAGTGGCTGACTGGCTGGATGGCCAACTGACTGACAGACGGCTGATTTTCAGGCAATTTCAATGCATTTTGCTGAGCCTGGCCTACAGTCCGCCGGAATAATTTTTCTTCAAGAATATTTAATTTATTACTCACCTCCCTCGCAACATGACGTAGACGGGTTTGAATATTTCACAGCAATTCAATATTTGCGATCCTGCCCAACATGAATCGAAGAACTGAAAATGCTCTGAGACAACTCAGTCAAGAAAGCCTATTCTGGCATTAGGGAAGTGGTAGAATGGGGGCATAGTTCTGTATGATTGAGGAGGTGACGGATATCTGTCCGTTATGGGCGTGGAGTGGACAGGGATGGGCAGGGATGGGCAGTAGAACGGAAGTCCCTTGATGAGCAAACACTGCGTTCAGGTAAAGGAAGAACGCCCGAAATTCTGAATGTGAAGGATTGAAACGAGGAGGAGTCTTACCTCGTCACACCGATAGCCGTTTTGATTGAATATAAAGTCGAACATCTCCAGAACAGTTCGATTTGCTCTCCAAGTGTTGTACAGATTGTTCAGCTCCATTCTGAATAGAATTTTCAGGAAAGGATAACACGGCTCTGCGCAAAGCTGCGCTGACAAACTGCTTCCTTTTTGACAAACGCTGACAAACTGACAAACTGACAAAGCGCTTTTACCTTTTTCTTTTACACCAATTCCTAGTCGCTACTGGGTAAGGATAACATCGATGAACTTACTTGTCCTCGTCAGACCACCGCGTCACATCCACGTTATCGAATCCACTGCCTGCTATGATATACTGTATGACTTCGTCTGCAGTATTATTGTCCGCATATCCAACGTTCGCCACAAAATCTTAATGACAAGATGTTTCAGAAGTTCCGGAAGCAGAACTGCTGGCCAGAATCGACATAGAAAAAAGTCTGTAGAATTTCAATACATTCTTCAAGATCAGAGGTTCCGCTCCTTCCAAAGCATGACTGGTTGACTCGGCATTGCCTACGTTCCCTGTGCTCTCCTACAGGCGCTAGGTAGGGCGGTAGGTACATACCTGTAGGATAGGCATTCCTACCTTCAAGGTTTGCTGAATCCTGTGCAGTTTGTTTTGCCTGGGTAAACTTCGGAATGCCTTCCCAGATGGTAGCCTGCAACCTTGAGATGGTAGCCTGCAACCTTGTTTATCGGGAATCCCTCCGCTTTCTTCCTGACTCAGCCTCCTCGGGGTATTCCAAATATTAGCTGTTTTGTCTCACAAGCAAAATTTGTTGAAAAAAGGATAACGAACCTTCATAAAGGCTATCGTACTGCAGTCCATCGGCATTTTTCGGGCAAAACACTAAGGCGGGGAAATTCATCTCTTTCACCTGAAAAATGGATCTTTGATGCTTCAGGATGAGCCACGCGTAATTACAGCTTCCACACTTTTCTCATCTCTCAGAAATTGTGAAGGGAAGAAGGGATCCCACTGACATACACATGATTCGATGGTAACTACCACCTACTCCCCTCCTACCACCTCCACGAATTCCCCTCGAATTTCTCAACCTACCCGAACTATCTGAATTGTATAAACTCAAGCTGGCTTGGTGAACTCACATTCTCTCATTTTCTACTTCACGGTGACATAGAAAAAACTGGGAAATGAAAATTTTCTCATGGAACGCGCCGTATAACCGAATTCCCCTTGAAAACACGGTGGCAGTTGTATGCTCACATGTTTACTTTCTATTTACAGTAACTTAGAAAAGCCTGCTGAAAGACGATTTGAAGCACCTACCGGTACAAAAGTGATAAGAGTAGATGATCGATCGTAGTAGCTCCCTAGGATGACGTTGGCATTCAGAATTGATATCAGCCCACAGATGACGATCACAAACGACCAGAAGAGCTTCTCCTTGAGCGAATTTGACTAAACAGGCTAGGATATCGCTTTGTTTTACATCTTTCGTGTAGGTAAAGTAAGCAGGAAAGTAGGCACAACTGTTTTCAAATATTTCATAGGCTTATACTAAAATTATTTAATTTTCTTCCAAAATTTCTCTAAAAGGGCGTGAACGTTTAGCAATGTGATTAAAATTTAAATATGTCCCTCCGATTACTTATTCAATTATTTATATAAAAAAAGCGACCCTTGCGAAAAGTTTGCAAAAGGTTTGGAAACTACTACTGTATTCATTTGGAAAGCCAAACTTCTAAGTTCTGCTTGAGACCTACCATCATTGTCGTGCTGAGACCATGTAGCTCTCGTAGCCATAAATATCGGCAGTTGCAGAAAAACTTACTCAATTTTAACGGATTTTCTGTAGACGTTGTTTCGAGTGGAATATCGAATACAGGCTTCGATGGTGTCCTTAAGTAGATTGCTAGGGCTGTACTTTTTTTCAAATTTTGAAAATTAAAATTTCTTCAAATTAGTTTAGACATACCTGTATCGTAGATTCTCAGAGCATTTAGAAAATTCGTAAAAATCGTTGGATACTCTGAAAGCATTTGCGTCTTCTTGATGATGGGGGTAATGCATAGTGGACGTAATCGGATCCAATCCTCTCGCAGGTACTACCATATTCAAGCCTTTGGCCGGCTTCGGAACATTCTAAGCATACAAATATGGAACAAGGCTGACCACCATAGACCAAAGCTCCTTCTAACATCTGAGCGTTCCAAAAACCTGGATTACGCCATGCATTCAACCGCCTTATGAAGTATTGAGTGTGGGAGTATTGAGTACGCCCACAAATTTCGCGATGCAGAACAACTAGGGATTGAATGTAAAGAAAAAACCGTGCTTAACTAGAAGAGTCCGTGTTCTTCTCGCATATACTTCGGAATATCAACCAAAGTGATTAGAAAGTGATGGGAGCAAAACGTAACGCGCTCCAATCCCAAAAGAGTGCTCCGCACAAATGTTGCACCCAAAAAATCTGTGAACCAACAACTGGGGACGATGCGTCACATAAATAGTCCTTGGTCGTATTAAGCTTTGTAATCCCAACTCGTCTGTTTTCTCAAGTCGGTATAAAAATCTACTTGATTACCTACTTATCACTGCTCACCCGCTTTGTCCCATTTTCCAAATTGCATTCGTTAGTTATTTGGGTGTCGAGTTCCTGTTCTTGAGTTCGAAATTTCGTGCTCCGGTTCACAAAAAAAGTTCATCGATTTCCAATTAACTTGATGTTTACTTAGCTCATGTTTATATTCCCGTTTATCGATCATTTGTTGCGAACATTCATCGCTGTTCCTCATTACGTTTTCATCGTCTGAACAATCTTTATTTCAGATAGAAATAGCTTCTATACGTATCTAGCAGAGTAAACGCTCAGCACCGTGCCCATGTCGTTTGAGATTGGAGCACGGGTAGAAACTGGTGAGTTTTTGGAAGTTTCCATTTGAAAGGCTTTGGGAATGCAAATATTTCTCAAATGGCTGACTCATTCCGTTTTCAAAGAGGGTAAATCGGAATAGTAAAATCCGTAGGAAGAAAGATTCTTTGACTCGTATGAGAAAAATTGTTAGTTGGTGTTGTCGTTCTTATAATGCTTTAAAAATTTCTGTTTCAGAGAAAACGGGTAAGGGCCGTGTTGCCTTCTGTGGTGAGGTGCAATTTTCGGATGGTGAATGGGTTGGTGTCATACTCGACGATCCTCGGGGTAAGAACAACGGTACTGTTCAAGGAGTACAGTACTTCACATGCGAACCAAACCATGGCCTCTTCATTCGACCTACCCAAGTGGGTTTATAACTCGATTCTCGTTCTCATGTTAATGTATATCATTTGTCATCTCCTAAGATTAGTCTAAAACTTCTTAATGTTGTCATTTTATCTCCGAGTTTTTTAGCTGAAACCGGAATCGGCTCGTACGCGTGCTAGTGGGCTAAGAACGCCGGCCCCGCGCAAGGAAGTTGCTGCACCGGCAAAAGTTGCACGTTCTTCTCCAAGTGTATGTGGTTTTAGTATATTTTGGTCAAGTTCTTGTCCTTTCGAAGGTCAATTTCGAAAGCTATTGGAAGAATGGATATGGATTAATGCCCTGACTCAGCTGCTCTGATACACCACTCCCTACATTTTTCAGGGAAGCCCAAAAGTGAGCCCATCCGTTTCACTCGAACGCCTATCTAAAGCTGGTGGACCAAAAAGGGTTCTGTCATCTTCGAAGCTAGTCGACAATGCGAATGAAGTGAGTCGCTTTTGATGTTCCTATGACAAAGTTTTTTCATTGTCCTTTGACTGCTTGCTTGTGATTTTTTTCTGACTTCTGAAAATCGTTTTACTAGATTTTTAGAGAAGAAAATCTTCCACGTCAAGTATCCAACATACGGTAGGGTCTTAGGTTACTGATTGGATTAGGCTAGTTGGGGTGTTCGAATTTAAGAGGCTATTAAATTTTATAGCAGACTTTGAAGAATTACCGCTTCGTGACAAAATGCTAAAATGGACATAGCAGATTGTTTTCGATGTCATAGAGTGGCTGCAAACGAGTTTTCGGCAGATTTGTTCAAAGGCACTTAAATTTCGAACACCCTTTTCTACTGCTGCTAAACGCTGCGGCTGTCGCAGCTTACCATTTCATCTAACTAACAACGCCTCTTCTACTATGCTTTTTTAACGGAGCCACTCATTTCTATGCTTACCAAATCTCACCGACACAATGGCTTGAGATTGGTTTTCAACACCTCACCCACCATCAGTTTTCCTCCTTCAACGATAGAATTTCAGCCAAAAATGTCTCGAGAACCTTCAAACTTGTCGCAAGCTAGTTCGGAGAAAGGGGAAAAGCAGGAAAAAGAGAAAGTTCCTGAAAAAGTTGTAGAGAAGAGCCCTGAAAAACCTGAAAGCGTCATGGATAAAGTGAAGAAGCTGCAAGAAGTGAGTTTGTGTAGAGATCCCAGCCATTTTCTATTGACAAATGCTGCTGTTGAAGAAAATGTTGTTACCCTTGAAAATCAAATTATAATCCGAATGTTCTAGTCGGCATCTCCGATGACTCCGTTGTCCCCTATTCGTACCACAATCCCAGCTGGAATGGATGAAGGGACTGAACAGGAGTATCTCCGACTGCAAGTCAAAGATCTGTCTGAAAAGTTGGAGACATTGAGGTACGTTGTAGCAGACTTGTGGCATAATTTTTGTTGCTCTGTTCTCATTACTTGTTGAACTTATTACTTAGTTCATACCTCACTTTTTCTTTGGCTCATTTAGGGCTATCTGAAGGAAATCTTTCGAAGCTTTTCTTTTCTTCAGACTCAAACGCAAAGAAGATCATGGCAAACTTGTTGATTACGAGAGAAGCAAAATCCAGCTGCAAGCGTTGATGGAGTTGAAGTCAAAGATGGCGGACCAACTTCTTGACTTACAACGCCAGCTTCAAGAAGCAAGAAAGGTACTTATGTGTTTTGAGTTGTTTTTTTTTNTTTTTTTTTCTCATGGTTTTTTTCGGCTAAAACTTCGAGGAGTTTTACCATGTCTATTTCCAAACTCTTGTTCTCTCTCTATTGTAAACCTGTATCTTACCTATCTCTTCGACATCAGGAAGCGCTGGAGAGTCGAGAATGGAAGGAAGCAAATCAAGACGAATTAAGTTCGGCTGCTGAGCAATTAGAAATGGCTACCATTGACAAAGAGATGGCGGAAGAAAGAGCCGAAGCGCTCCAAGCTGAGGTGAGCACGTTCAGCCTTGTCCATTTACCCAACATCGGGTAACAACAGGTGTGCGTGTTGATATTTGCCGAAGTTAGTAATATTTTTTTTATTCTTAAAAGTAGACTATTATAAGCCGATTTTCATTGTATGAAATTCCAAGTACAATAACCCTGAGCCGCCATCTTCCAGCTGGACTCGCTAAAACTTCGTAACGAGGAGCTTGAAGCGGATCTCGAAATTCTTCGCGAAGAAATGGCAGGCGGCGCGGGCGGTGTTATCAGCGAGGGAAATAGTGTGCAGTTGAAACAACTAGAACTTCAAAATGAAAGGTTGAAGGAAGCACTAATCAAGTAAGTTAAGAGCGGATTCACTGAAAATTTGTTTATCCGTTCTGAATAGTTATTAGAAGTTCATTATAGTTTTATTATAGTCCAGTTCTCAGAATTTTTAGGCATTCACTCGGATTTAAACGGAATACAATTAGTTTGGTTGTCGTTCAGACTGCGTGATATCAACGCTGCTGCACAAGCAGAAAAGCAGGCAGCGGTGCGAGAAGCAGAAGTTCTCAGGACGGAGAACGTCGAGCTTGTGAGAGCTGCTGAAATTGCAAGGAAAACAGCGCTTGATTCGGACATGCGTATTCATGATTACCAAGAGCAGGTTGGTTTTTTTTTTGGTGAAACAGTGCTGCTAAACAGACTTCATTATATCACTGGTAGATTCGGGAAAGTTGTGTGTTTGGGTTTCGTTCTGTGTCTTTTGCTCAGACGCACGTCTTTCAACAGGATTCAGCGTACGATAGTGCTCTGTATAACTCCGGAACGCTATAATCCTGCCTTTCTCTTGTTCAATGACCGAAGCATCTAAGTAATGCACTTGTAACCACACCCTACTCAATTTTCCCTAACCTTACGGTGTACTTCAAAAAATTTTGCCTTTTTACCGATTTTGATAAAGCTCGCTGCTGTCCTGCCTCAAAGCGTTGAATCCTGTTCTTTAATTCTACACGTTGTCTACACCGTGCTATGAGAAAGTTGGAATTGGTTTTTGTGAGGTTCCTAAGTCCCGTTTGCACGACTCATTTTGTTAATAATTTGAGTGTGACTGGCTTGCGTAGAGGCTTGCTAGGTTGATAGCCTTGAATATTCTTTGAATGTTTTGTGTGTCCAGTGTTATAATGAATGTTATAGGCTTCTATTGCAGATAGTAGAACTTCAAGCATGGGAGGAGGTGGGCTAGGTCTTGTGCGGTCTTTTTCTGTGTATTATACTTAATGCTTTCGGCATTCTTGTGTTATTTCGCGATGAAAACCCTTAAAGTATCTACCTAAACGTTTAGTTCGAAAAGTGGTACTCACCCTACCAGCTGTGCATGAATGTCTTGGTTGTATTAAACGCTAAACTGCATTGCTGTCCATCAAAAGAAGATTTTAACATTTACTTTTAAAGATCGAAGCTGCAATGGGTGCTGAGGAAATGGTGATGAATCTAGCAAACAAGAACATGGAAATGGAAACTCAGATTAGGTGAGCAGATTATTCGAATTTCTTTGAAAAATATGCTCGTGAAATTGATGGCGTTCGGAACTCCATCATCATTGATGGGTTTCCGATAAAAACGGGCATCATGAGACGTTCCTGTCCAAGTAGAATTGTTCTTTTTCAAGGTGTTCTCGAAAAGATCTGCGTAGAGTAAAAAATAAAACTCTAACAAACTTTTTAAAGATGAAACAGGACATGCATTGATATTGTCTTAATCTCTCAGTACCAACTGAGAATCAAATGCACTTATTTCATTGACTTAACGAGTATGATTCATGATTTTATATCTTCTACTTTCAGGCAGCTGGAAGCTGACAGAGACGAGCTTGAAGCTCATCGCGATATGGATGAGCAAATGCTAGAGGAACAGAAACTTGTTGAAAAGGCACTACTGGGGGAAATTGAGGGTCTTCACATAAGGATCAATGAGGCAAGTCTGAAAATGTTTCCTTTTAAGTGCATTTTTGTTACCTGAATACTCTCAGAATTGGAGTCTCTTTGACTGATCCATTGATTATTTCAACAACTCATTTCATTGCTCTCAAAGCTCATTAACGCAAAGATGAAGTTACACGAACAAGGCCAGCAAAACTCAACCCAGAGAAGCTAACTAGTCATAGGTCGACAATAAGAAAATCAAAGTTCTGAAGAGAAAAAGCTAAAAGAGAATTAAAATTCGGTTCGCTGAGCAGACTTGCAATTGAATGGCTGGTCATTTGGAGGCTTTTTGTGTGGGGCTTACCTTGATTATTCAAAAACTACTTGCTTCATCTCTGTTCATAATGATTTGAATTGAATGTGTTCTTCGGTTTTACTCATAAATGCAGAATCTTTTCAGCTTCAACAAAGAATGAAGCAGGAGGAAGACCATCGAGATGAGCTTGTTTCGACAATCATGAAGTTTAGAAAGAAGGTTGGCGAGCAGAATGAGGAAATTCAAGAGCTCAAGGATCAGGTGATTCTTTTGTATGTCCGGTTCTATTTTCCTCTTCAAACCCAGCTCGTTTTAGACACCTCGTTTATCTCTCCTTAATATTATTTTTGAACCGTTTAAGGTGCTGAGGTATCAAGAAGAACTTAGTGGTCATAAGTCTGAGGAGAACAGCATGGCAAGTATCGTGAGCCAGATGCAAGTCAACGTGAACAGGACATTTGCTGAAGTAAGCTGACTGGAGTTTGAACTTTTCTATGGTTTCTTTAAAATTAGTGAATTCATGGATTTTCAGTCAGTTGAACGTCAAGTGGCAGCTATTGAGGTGGAATGTGCCAGAAAACAGATGGGTTATCTGAAACAGTTTCTTCCTGACAATTTCACCAAAGCAGGAGGTATGATGGCAGTATCCTCCTTTTCATAGTTTTTGTCTTCGTTATTTGAAAAGTTTGATCACTGGTTTGTAGGTGATAACGACGCTGTTGTTTTGAATGTGCTTTTCCCTCGTTTGGCATCCAAAGCAAAACTTCTCACAAAGCTGATCGCTGAACGGGTATGTATTGGTGCCCTTCTTTGCTTACATATTTGTTGGATGATGAATTTTGATTTCATTGATTTTAACTATTGGATCGCTTCCTTTATTTCTTTCCATTACCTCTTCATTACTTATGGTCCTTGAACGTAATATGTTCCTCTAGTTTCCTGGTGTCCCTGGAGGGACTCGTCGAGAACATGTTACGAAATCCCATAAGGCCGAGCACTGGGCTCACTCAGCTCGAATTGCTTATACCATGAACGCCCTAGTAGCTGTTTGTGGTCAGTTCGAAAGGTGAAGGGTTTAAATTGCTTTAGTTTGAGATCCTATTCTGATTTTGATTGATTTTGGCCCGTTATCTCTTGCTTTTAGTGCTTTGAGCAACATTTCCTTGGAGGATCTCTCCCGTTTGGCTCAACTACAGCCTGAGATGACTTCTCAGGAAAGAGTTATTGATGGATACTTGGAACTATTAAAGCAGTCGAGGCTGGATGCAGAGACTTCGCTCGAAAATATGGAAAAAGTCGTTACATATTTCCAGGTATTCATTTGAGGTCGCTTATATTGTTTAAGTTGAGCGAATTTATAAATCTCTCAGAACGTGCTCTCGGTAAATGTCAGTGCTGACAGCTATGATACCCCCGCCTGGTTAAGAAATGTGTGTCAACAGCTTGTGAGCGGGATAGCTTGGTGCAAAGTGAACAACCAGCGTATTTCGTTTTTCTTGAAGGTACATCGTTTTTTTTTCACATTTTACATGGCAATTCTGTAAGCACTTCTGGATTGTAGCCTGGTTTGGAAGGATGTGACGTTTCTGAGCTGGTGCGCACTATTGGAGACGAGCTGGCCCAGTGTGAACAGCTTGCTATACGTGCTGGAAAGCGAGTGCCGACCGATAATAGTATTAAGCTCACACCACAGGTAAGCCACGGCGAGCCTGGCTTTGAACTGTTGCTAAGAATGGTTAAAGAGCCTTTTTTGTAAAATATGTGTCTGTATCTTATTATGCTTTGTGTTCGTACAAGCAATCGAAAAATTCTGTTCCAGATTAGTGACGATATTCAGTCGGCATTACACAACTTGGAAAGATTTGCCCTGATTCTTCATGAAACTTGTGGAATTGCTAGTGTTCAGATCAATATAAATCCAGGTATCAACATGTGACAGTTCTTCTATGTTGCCCATTCCATTTTTAAAACCTTTACCTATGTTTATGGAAGAACCTAAGTAGAAATATTAAACAATTTGGTATTAGAGCTCGATGGATTTGATTCTACACGGCTGAAGGAAATGATACACGGGGAAATTGAGAAGACACATGGTTCAATAACAGTGGAGAAAACTTTTGAGCCAATCAGGTCTGTTTCAGTGCGTTCACTGTTACTTATTTGGCGATTTTCGAATTTTGTCATTCTCGTACAAGAATGGTATAGGCAAAAGTGTAGGCCCAGCATACTAAAAATCTGCAGCAGATCTCTTAGTTGAAGAATGAGTCATTACCGCCAAGGTTTTCTCAGTTCTGCTTGTTTTCTTGCTGTAGTGACATTTTTTTTCGCACGAATGCGGTGATAGCCAGCTCTTAATGTAAACTTCTGTTTGCTACCGATCGTGGACTTGGGTGTTAAGATTTTTACCCTTCATTCCAGCAAGTATCTTTGGACTCTTCGAGAAAATCTCAGTAACATTTTCAATGCATTGGAGAGTGGTTCTTTGGAAGTCGAGCCGAAGGATAAGGTAGTTAGTTGCCATTTCCATAATATTCAATGGTTTTTGAAGTGAGTCGTCTAGGGCTTCCCTCCTGTACTGGAGAGGGCACATCTCCGAAAGCAAGCAGCCGCGGAAGCAGAGGGTCTGCGCTGGCAGCTGGAAAAGAAGGATATGGAAATACTGGAGCTGAAGAAGACGATCAAAAGTAGATTGGATGACATCAGTAACTACAAGGTAGTTTTGATTGAATGTTGATACTGAAGCGAGAGGAGGCCCGAAGTTATGTGGGCTGAGGTTTTCCTCAGTACATCTGAAGCAAGTAGTTCCATTTTCAGCTTCGCTTGGACATGGCCGAAGCTCGAATCGAGTCAGCAGGGAAACAGGACAATGTGAAAGTTCAACACTTGGAGGCAAAAATCGAACAACTGGTGGCTGATAATAAGAAAAAGCAAATGTGGGTTCAGTTCAAACTTTGACTGGTTGCAATTTCTGCCGAAATTAGATTTTAATTTCAATCAATCCGCCCCTCGGTACAAACGGTACAAAAACTTGTTTTAGAGAATTTGATGAGACAATGGACGCTCTGCAAAAAGAGTTAAAAGAATGTGAACGTGAGAATGCTGAGCTGAAACAAATGGCTAAGAACTTCTCAAGGAAGACGCTTTTGGAGGTGAATCAGGTTTTAATTTCGCATCGTGTGCGCATTGTGTGTCGATGTGCGTAATTCAATCTGTCGATTAAAAATAGCATGCCGTACGCTTGAATGTTTTGACATTGCTTTCAAATATAACAGTCACACTGGGAGATTGGATGGTTTGCTCTGGTGCGAGCCCTTTTGCTATCAGTCATTGGAACACGCCTATTGCGCTTCCCCGCACCTAATCATTCCGTTCACGACCCTAGCATGACTACTGTTTTTGAATTCTCGATATAGTGAGTCAAAGCCAGTTGCTTATACGCTTAATTCAGGCGTTAGTGTTTAATTCTCTACAAAAGCAGTCGGTAAGTAAGTGTTGTTGCGGTGATGATACTTGGGAACCGTTTTGATCAGCTTATTCAGAAATATGTTAAAGTGGAACTCAATTATGAACAGCTTATCAGCTAAACGTAATTGCGTTTTGTTTTAACTTCTATACCTTTCATATCTTACTGGTTCCTGATTTCTGCTGTCCTATTTGCCTGTAAAAATGTGTTCGACGACATTTTACAACTGATTTCTTCGATTTCTTGGTGTATGAGGCATGTAGCGAACATAGTAAAGTCGCCATGTGTCGTTGTGAACAGAACGGCAACACAGCCGAAGCATTGCTCGTCACACAAAGGTGTTGATTGGAACCGGCATGCCCATGGCATGTATAGCGCATTTTTCTGTGGTCATGTATACTTAGGTGCTGGAAGCACACTGTACTCTTTTCGAGTTCCTCTTTTTCTGTATGTCTCATGGGTCTTATCTCACGAAACAATGCTTTGAAAAAATTTTCATCCCATTCAAAATACTGCTTCGGGAAGGTTTCACGCAGGAAGCACGTGTCTTTGCACGGCTCTGGCTCGTTTTTGTTCAAAGCTCGTAAGGCCAGAGTCACATTAGCTGCTTCTATTTAAGGGGTATGGGCTGGCTAGTTTTTACCTGACTGCCAATTAGGCGCTTCGAGATGCTTATTCCATCTGAGACCCTTCTCATAGCCTCGGCTCTTGCTTTCCAACTTCAGCGACTGCTACGCTTTTCCACTATTGCTTTTGCTTTTTCAATCTTAGCTCCATCTTCTTTGGGTTTATTCTCATCAGAATTCTCCCTATCGAGCGCTAATTTGTTGCGCAGCTGTGATTCTGGCCTTTCGATCTGTAGCTGGTTTATGCATTCCATAGTTTCCATCTTGAAACCTTCTTACTGTGATTTTTCTTTCAGAATATACAACGGCTAGAATCGCGTGCGTCACCCCCATCAGTTCATGCGTCGTCACCAGTTGGACTGTCGTTGGGCAGAGAAGAAGCAGCTCTTTTGGAACAGCAGCTGTCCGACAATCGTGAAGCGCTTCGCCGTGCTACGTTGCAAATTGTTCAGTTGAAGGTATGTTTTAGCCGTGACATACCCTCTGTACGCCCACCATTCCTCGCACATTGAAGGCTGATTTGGCTCTGGCTCAATCACGAGGCGGTGTGATGCGATTACCGGAAATGGTTTGTGGACCAGAAACTCTAAAAGCTAAGGAGAATGATGCAGTGTTGGAGGCGATCAGCAAGGAAGTGGAGCAGTTGAAACGAGTAAGCGTCTATATCGAGTTGTTCGTATAGGCTACTGTCAGAAAAGGTGAAACAGAGTTCGTGGATCACTCGAGGAACCTCCAAATCGATAGAATGCTTTAGAATTATTTTCGCAGTTCTCTGCTAGTAACAAATCAAATGGCTTCTTGTTCAGGACGAATTGAAATACATGGTTTTCGTTCCGGATCCATCACGATCACGTCACTTACAAGAGCAGGACAAAGCTCGTTTCGAAAAGGAGCAACAAGCTTATAATTACCGTGTCCAGACGGTCAGTTATTCTTGCTCTTCACGTTTGTTTCAGAAATGGCATTATTATTATTATTTTGAGTGCGTTTAAGGGTTTTTTTGTGAAGACAATACTTCTTCGTCTTCTTTTGTGTTTGAAAGGTTCTGCAAAGGTAGTAGCCTGATGTGACTCAGAGTTACTCGAATATTACGAACACAGCGACTTCTAATCTCATTTATCTTGTCATTATCTTCCTATACCCCAACACTTTCACCCCTTGCCCGTGGGCTTCATCCTCCTCGATTTCTATCCTTGGCCCGTTTTCCTGTGTTTTCCCATTATGAACTATTCACTTTCGATTTAGCCAACACATCAAATCCTCTTTCTGCATTGCTTTCCTGTCTGAAATAGATCTAACTAGCGTTTATTTTCAGTTACGGGCGCGGCTTCATCAGTACTGGAAGGATATATGCCCGGGGCAACCATTTCCAAACCTCTTTGCGCTTCCAGCTCAAACGCAACCAAAGGTGACTCAGATTCCAAATTTTTTCCTTCTTTCACCGAGCAGTACTTGTGGTTTTTGAACTGTATTAGTCGCTCAACTTTGCTCACAACAACTACTTTTTTAGGTACGGGACGTTAAGTACGGTACACAGGCGTTCAAGGATATAGTGAATAATTGGGGTGTAAAAGCATAAGGTGAACAGTTGGCATACTGTCTTATACGGTGAGGAAATAGTTCGTTTATATTGAAGCAACGCATTGCCTTATTTCTCTTCTTCTTATTTATTGAACTCTACTCAGGATTAACATCCGATTTTGAGACTGTATTAATGACAATTTTGCATTAATCTCCCGTTAGAAGGAATGCTGAGCTCTTAGTCAGAATGCCAAAAGCCTTAGCGGTGATTAACATATTCATTGTTTTCTCTTCGTTGTACAGGTTATCTTTGTAAACGCCTTTCTTCTAATTATTAGGTTACAGCGCAGCTTATTAAGTCACAGCTTTCTCTGGGTTTTCCGAATTGCGGTCGTAATTACAGTAGTTAATGTCAGAGAACAGCTATTTCTTCATGTATATGTAGATTTTAATGCAACTAAGCCCGATAATATTTCCTTTTGAGCAGTGATCTTTGTTTTTTACGTGAATGCAGAGTATAATAGTAGCTTTATGTATACTTCTGTAATTGCCTTGATAAATATTGATATCCTGTCATATTGGTTTTGCGCTTTACTCACAAGTCCCCCAGCGCCGCTATCCGTAATACCACAGAAACTGGCCTTATTCCTGAGTGCTACTACCCCAGTTATCGGTAGGGCTGCAGAATCACACCATTAACCATAATGGGCTAGTTTTGTGGACGGACAGACATAGCGGCAATCAAACGACATACCAAGTTACTGCTTTATACATAAGAAAGATTGTCAGTACTGGTAGTTTATGTATTAATTCATGGAGGTATTTTGATTTCTATTCCTTCTGAGGCTCGTTGTCTTTCCCTGCGGCTTGCGCAGCTTCGGCTTCTTTTTCCTTTTCCGCTTGTTTTTCTGCTCTCCCTGAAGGAACTGAAAATCATTTAAGATCATTTATGCAGAACGGTCAATTTGGAGCTGGTTACTATTATTCGTTCTCGAACAGAGGTGAGAACGGTTCGCGAAAGTACCACAGCTTCACTCGTGTTCTACATACATTCTTTGAACTGAGCATGTTTCTCTTGCGCAGCATCTCGAACATCAACTGAAAGGATTTAATTCAGTGGCTTTTATACCAATCTCTTTGTAGGAATAGACTGAACTGAGAGGAGGCCGAAGAATGTCGTACCCAAGTCAGTTAATCGGTCTCAGTCTCGTCTGGGCGGATAAAAGCACCAAGCATGGTGCAAGTCACCACTATTCTGGGTGAAAGCCGAATGAGGGGTTAATTTTCTTTTGAAAAAATCTTGCTGTTCTAATTGGAAAACCCACGTGAAGCTTCTTTGGTGGCAACTGCTCCTTCTTTCATCTTTGAGCCGGTAAACCCTGTTGAGAAATTTGTCAAATGCTGCCCACTTCCAACTCCTTCCACAATTATTCCGAATGAGCAGTAAGCAGATTTATTGGTTAGCTATCGGATTTAATGCCTTTTCAGATCTCAAATTACAAACGATACTTCAGCTTAGCTTATAAGTAACTCACAAAAACTTGTAATAGTTAACGAGGAAAGTGTGGATATAAAGGCGGTTGTTGCTAGCGATACCATGTCTAAGCACATTTAGGTATAAGGGGACACATTGGAAGGTGGTTTTCCAGATCTTATAGAACTGATACAGCAGACTTGGAGCAACGCTGTGAATGCCATCTCGCATTGTACAGTATACTTTAAAGAAACTCAGGGTGGATATCTCTGGCAGGATAAAGCGTGGTTCTGGAACGATGAAATCCAGCGAGTTGTAAAGCAGAGGAGCCCAGATGCATGGCAAAGGAACAAGCCTAAGAAACCCAGCTATCTACAGAAGTTGCAAGATATTCTCAAGCTGCTGTAGCCAAGAATACGAACTGGACGATGTGAAAAAAGCTCGGTGGTCGCGAAGGAGAGGAATTTTTCTTCCGATCAGCAGCATCTGGCATCAAGTACTCAAGGTGTCGGTTGGAGACTGTGAAGACAGGGAAGATGTGAACTTGCGAGGGCCTGGTTGGGACGAGCGCAGATGATCTGAATGCTTGGACAGGCTCCATAAGGTCTTATAGCCTTCAATACTCGTCCAGATAAATCCTAGGGGTTTTGCAGTTTAACTGGTAAGAATGCCTATAATTCGGAATTTTGTAACCGGAAATGATCCTAAAGAGTCTATTAGTCCTAGAAGGGAACAGAAAATGAGGTATACAGGATGTAACGAAATCTTTCCTGGACTGGTCGGCTTACAGGGGGGTGTAATTCAAGTTCTGAAGAGTACATTAGGTCCGAAAGCTAACCTGTAAAAAGGGATGGAAGAAAATTGAAAGAAGTTCCAAAATCGCTCATTGAGTCACAAATATATTACAAAGGAGCACAACTCACGGGCAGCATCCTTGAAACGTTCAAGCATTGTAAAATGAGTCACACCAACGTTACACAAGATACGTTCTGTTTCTCATGGAAGTAATCCACTGCGATCGTTGATTATTACCACTTATTATTACCATCATCTTTCACTATCGTTTATTATCATTAATAACGGGTACGGATAAGTACCAAGTAGCGTCTACCACGAGCACGGCTCATGGCTCAAATCGTGAATCGACACTGTTCCACTGCAGGTAGTAGCTAAACAAGCCTACCAAACTTACCAGTTGGCAGATTGACACAAGATAAAAGTGCAGTACTTCTACCTCGTCTGTTCTCAACCCTCCAAACTCTGCGTCTAGCCATTGAACAATTCATAGCCCATGGGGACTCCATCGCGTTTTGAATGGAAAGTGGTCTCTAAACAGAGACAAAACAATTCAGGCGAGTTTCGTCTTTTTATTCTCCTTTCTTTTTTTGAGACAACAGTCCAACAAAGCATCGATCCTTTTCAAGAGATGAATGGAATCAGTGATACAGGGATAAAGAGAATTCCTTCGTTCACGAAGAAACGTGAGGGGCTTGAAAGCCACACCGCAGGAAATCGAGAATCTGCTACCGTGGATCAGATAAGTATTGATTGGTTGGGTCATGCACTATTTCACTTTAGTTTCTTTTAATGAATTGAAGACCGATTTCTCAACTTTTTGTTACCTCATGATCTACCTTATCACCCGTGATCTACGTCCGCAAGATATCGCAATCAATGAAATATCAATCGATCCTGGCAGTGGATTCAGCGGCTTCCCCGAGTGACATTTTTTCAATCCGTGGTGACGATTTCACCAGTTTTTTTGTTTGTGTAAGACTTTGCTGAGGATTACTGATTCCTGCTCTTATGCTGTGAGGTCCTCTAGCTATTTTTTGTTTTTTTTTAGCTACTGTTTCCTTTTCCTGTCACGGTAACATACTGTCAGGAAGGTACTTCGCTTCGAAGCCCACGTGTGATATTTCTTCCGGAAACTCCGGAAATACTGTTACCCTATACTCATTTCCTCACCTCTTTCCTTCCATTTCTCAACTTGCACTCTGTCCACTCTGATTCCTTTTGCATTGAACGATGTAGTCCATATTTAGGGGTTTTGTGTGATTCGTTTGTGGCGTATTGTTGTAGTAAACATCGAGTAATGATGATATTTTATAGTATGTATGGAGATGCGTTACTATCATAAAGGTTAGCACATCAAGCTTTGACGGATCCCGTCTTATGCGAAATCCACGGACATTTCGATTATGAAGGAGCAGGCTAAGGTGAATAGCCTCGGTACTTACTCTTGAAGGTTTCGCTGTTTTGAGGTGAGCATTCTGTTAAGACCAGTTTTTCGAGAGGAAAACTTCTTTTTTGCAAGTTTTCAGGGTGGAGCCTGTCTTGTTCAATTCAAATGAGGTCAAAAATAACGGAAGACTTCAGGATGCCATTTCTTATGATCAGAGGTTGGCTACTTCTTCAGTAGAAGGTTAAGGTAGGTTCCAATTAGATGCTTTTATGTTCACATAGTTTTACCTTTTCTGATCACTTCTGAAATGGCTAAACTCTAATTCTATACTGACTCTTTGTTAATAGAATAGAGCGCACAAAAAAGGCAAGTTTTTTCATTGTAAAAAAAACCCATGGTAACACCTAAAAAAAGTTTTTTTTTTGAAAAATACGAAATTTGTGTTTCCAACTTTTATTGAAGAATTATGTTGCCAACGGATTTCGTTGACTGCACGATCAATTGGAAAAAGATTTTTTCCGGACTATGCTGTATTCAGTGAAGCAGGTGTTAGGAACCTGAAGTGGAATTTGAGCAGTTTGTAGACTTGCAGCCCTCAATTCCGATCTTGAAGCCATAGCTTTTCCCCGCACTTACGAATCTTTACTTTACCATAGGCAAGATATTAGGTTGGAAGGAAAGTCCTGCGACAAAAAATTTGAAGCGCCAACAATTTGTATCAACAGTGTGAACACGGTAGCAAGAGTTATAAACTATAAGTTATAAACTTGTAGGACATTACCCAGGTAATCAACACGTGAGTAAAAAACGGCACGCGTGTGGGCTTTAGCAGCATTGCGGTCAATAAATGGACAACACCCGATTCGGACCATCACCTTCTTCTAAGCACGCCAAGGAAAAAACGCGTGTGTAGCAGCTCACATTACCAGCAACTTATTCAGTGCTGGCACTGCTCACCGATCAACGGTCAACAATCGGTTGGATCGCTTCACTGGAGGAGATACTAGCCTTCGAAGTAGCGCAAGCACCATCCCTACNGACGCAGACTAGATGGACAGAGCTATCGGGTACCCCTATGAACTCCGAAATTTGGCCAGCGGGGTTAGAAAAGGACGATCAAAACCGTAAATCAGGTCTCTACAGAGGGTCAACGCAAGTCAAAATTTCGCTTTAAACACGCTTCAAAAGGTTTACGATTTGAGTTGGTTCCAGGTTGTTTATCAGTCGTACTCCCTAAGTGTTGCCCATTTACCTACCATGCGCTCCGCCTTCTTGAGCATCCCGTTGTGGAAAGAAAATTTGTAACTTAATGTGATCTGAAAACGGCAGTCAATTACTTCTTTGAGTCACAGCTTCCTTACTCTTGGATAAAAGGCGTCAGTGATTTACTCAAAGGATAACAGAAGGGTGGTGACCTCTTTGGTAAATATATTTCCGAAAGTTGATTGGCCTGGAAAATTTCAGAAATGATTTGAAGAAGACCTTCATTGTGTCGCACGACTTTCCTTCCAACCTAATATATTTATTCTCCATGAAATCAAAGTTTTTCCTTGTTGATGTTCAAAAAGATCTTTCGCTAAGACGCTGCGACTGACTGCTGACTGTAGTACTAATATGAAAGTATTGAAGCATTGGCGTCAGCCAATCCTTTTCTGAAAAGCGCCCTTTATTCGGCATAAGTTCAGAGTTGTTGGGCATTTGAATGCGTACGTGGCCTCTACAATGAATTGTTGTGGTTTATGTGCAAGTCAGTGCTTTGATTCTACCACACGAGTCTCTGCCATCCACCAACCCCGAAGAGATGAAAGGCTACTTCAGCCTGGGCGAGTATCGATCTGAGCTTGGGTTTTCGGACCATACCCACCTTTTTTTTTGGATATATAATCTTGCTGTAAATCTTTGCAAAAGTTCACAGTGAGCGACAACCAGAGGGAGGAGTTCAGTACGAAGATGAGATCCAGCCGATAGCGTCGAGTAAAAGAAGCTATGTGTCTATGTCCTAACTTGACCGATAAGTAAAACCTACAAACGTTGGGATCGAAAGGGTTTGCAGGCACGACTTAGGGTATTACTAGTATGCAAACATATTTCTTGACCCTTGCAGCAAATTCCCTACCCGATCTGAACAGACTTTCCAGTACCATTTTTGAATACGTTATGGTTGAGGCGGAAGGCTTCACGGTAGCAAATCATGATATTTTCCCGATGACAGCAGGGTCAAACGGTGAAAACGATAACTCAAAGTCCAACAGGTACTGAATGAGTGAATATCTGGAATCATTTCATGCACGGGAAGTGAGATTTCTGCATAGGAACCAGGCTTACACTGTAATCCGACTGGAGGCTCCTGGCTTGAAAGCCTAGTTGTGATGCAACAAGGGCAAGGGGCTACCGGGTTTTCAAATGAAGTTGTGCTATGGAATAGAATGTTTTGTTTGTAAAAATCTGCGTTCATTGCATGTTACTAGACCATAAGGTCACTGTAACAACCGGGTTTCCGCACTGAACATTCGTTTCCTTCTCGTACGAAGACATGAGAGGTCGTAGGCAGTATCATAATGATAACGATATGAAGTAGGTATATAAGCCGAAAGGTAGTTCTGCTACATTCCTTCTTCAAACATGAAGCTCTTTTTCGTATTCGCCATAGCTACTTTGGTACACATTGGCTTGGCCAAAGGTAGGTTAACATAGGTTTACCGTACATTCTACAACCAGACAGGGTTCTATAACCGAAGCGGAAAGTATGCTGCCTGGCACGCAGTGGGATGAGTAGCGGCCCAAATTCACAAGTCGCACTGCAAAAGGGTAGAAGGCAGTGATTATAAAGGAAGAGAAGGAGGTCCCCAGTAATTCCGAGCACCAGTTGGTTTTCCCAGTATTGAAGTCTTATTGGTTAGTTAGCATGAGATTTTTAATAGAATTGTTCTAGCGGTCGTACGTAATACTCCTCATCCTTTTTTTTCGTGAAGAAGACGGCCCACCTTCCTAGCATGCTTCAGCAGTGGTTATCAGCTGTAAGGGCGTTTCCTAACCTACCCTACTCAGTTCTTGTTGGCCGGTTGGAGGTAGCGCATGTTATTTCCCCATTTCGGGGACTGCCGGGAATTTGTGCTCTAGCTCAAAGCTATTACGAAGCATTCGTGAAAGTTAGTATAGCGGAGAGTCCACATATGGGCATTGAAGTCATTACCAAGCCATAGAGAAGAGAGGGAATGATTTTTTGGCTTCCCAATATGGATTGTGCCCAGAGCTCGATTTGGTCCTCCTCCTCCCCGCCCCACATCCCTGCCCCTCTTCCAAACTATTTGCTTTACCACACCGTCAATTACCGTTCGACTTGTCGTTGAAAAATGCTTTCCAGGTGGCAGGGTTAGGCATGGAGACAGGAATCCTACATGAATTTACTCTGCCCCTCCCTTTCCCAACCACTCTGACTTCTTCTTTGGTTTTGACGCTTGGACATCTTACCAGGGAGGGGTAGTCTACTTATCTTGGAACTTTGAATTCAGATCCAGATAAATAGATAGAGTTTCGAATGCTGTTTACGAAAATGCAAATTAAAACTGCAAAATGATTCTCCTTGAAAAGTTATGGGGGCCCGAATTTTGCTCGACAGTAGTATCAATTGGAAATGCGAACTCGTCGCTTCCATATCAAACGCTCACGTGACCTAGTGGTAGTGGTCTCGCTTCGTGGGCGTAAAATGAGAGGTCCCTCCCCGCCATTTCCCGCACTTTTGCAAAGTGTTTTTTCATTTTATCAAAGGCTTTCTAAACGTTTTCTGACATTTCTTTAGACAATTTATA
>UZAF01018232.1:5311-35409 GCA_900617895.1 Haemonchus placei | reverse complement strand
TAACTTGCCAGATCGGACGGGATGGCGTGCTTTCAACGTGGTATGGCTTAACCGCGATTTTTGGCTGTGGAACTCGTCCAACATCCCTTTTTACTTCTTTTTTGACCCTTTGTATTTCTTTTAATTGTCGTTTTCGCGATTTCTGTTTTACCATTGAACTACTGTAGTCCGTACTTATTACTTAACGTCAAAAACCAGATACCCCTATATTATCGTGAACTGTGCCTTCAAGAGCCAGAAGCTTCACCTTCTTCAGAGCTGGTAATCTGTACATAAAAGTGACCAAAAATCTGATCGTTCCCGAAGCTTTGAATAGGTTCAAGCGTGATATGACACTGGTTCTATCCAAGCATGAGCCTTATTAGTTTTCTGAGATTGATCAATTGATTTCATATTTGTGTCTTTGTCTATATCTGGATTGATGCTCTATTATGCGTTATAAGGTTTTCGCCTTGGTCTGCTCGTTTGCTTACTGCTTTTCGACCTCTTCTGTTTCGACCGGTCTATTATGTTGATTTTAGAAGGTTGTCTTTTACTGCGTTTGCCTTAGCAACGTAATAAAACAAACAAACAAGCAAATTAACGTTTTGAATGTCATGAATCACAGGTGGGACTAAATTCGGATATTGACACTCAGACATCCCAACCATATCAACAGATCGGCGTCTTCCGAACTCTTCAGGGAAGTTCAAATCAAGTGGTCGTCACTCCCCTGTGTCTTAGCTCCCCTGTGTTCACCTAAGTAAGGAACAGAATTTCTCAAAGTGACGGCTAATAGCTCAGCTTTGAGAGATGCAACCTCTGTTTCCAATGCCATGATTTCTTCCAACAGTCCAGCTTTACGTCCTTCCGTGTTGGATAACTCAAGGTGCCTTCTTTGGAGGTTTTCCAAGAGAAAGATCAGAATTGCCATGGCGTGGGCAAGAATGCAGCTGTCATTAGTTTATGACATTCGATACATCCTTGTCTTCAACAGCCATCAGAACAGTTCCATATTCGGAAATCCTCTTGTTGTTTCCTTAGCATAAGAAGGCACAGAACCAGACGATGTGCTCAAAATGATCTTCATTGATGGTAAGGGTTCAATTCTGCTTCGACTTCTGCCATCAAAAGTCTCGCAATATGAACCCGATAGAAGAGCAGACCAGAACAAATGCTCGAGGCGCTTAAAAGAGAATTTCGGATAACTTGCTTAGCTGGCTTATTTCTCGACTTGCGAACTCGGACAAGGGAGAGTGATTTTCACCGGAACGCTAATATTTCAACCGCACTCTACCAATGTCGAAAGTCGAATGGATGATGTAGAAATATCGCTCGATTCGGAACAACTACTGCTATCAGAAACCACAAAACGCAGTCCATCTGGCAGAATTTGAGAAAAGAGACCAATTTCTGGCTAATTCATAGTTCTTGTGACTCCTGTTACACTTTTAGCCGACAGCAGTGTTACAGGCAGTTCAAATCGCCAACATTTTGTGGTCCAGACTAGACCATAAGTAAAGTAATGAGCTCTCCTACGAAGATCATTTATCCACTCCTATTCTCATGTATTTCCGACTGACCCGATTCTTCAGCCGCGATATGTCCAAAATACTACAACCTCATATCATACATCTTCTATCCGTGAAAGAGACGATAGGGAACAGGCTTGAAGACAGAAACGAATGAAGAGGATACGACGATGTGAACAAATAGCGTGACTTGAAAAAAAATAGCGTCATCCCCTGTTTCTTCGATCAACTTAGAAAAGTATTCGTCGTCAGTCATTCCCATATTTTCTTCTGGTTTAACTGGAAAGTTTTTAGCTTGATGTCGTTCTTGCTCATGCAGTTTCATATACTGATCTCCGTCAGTCGCACAGCTTTCCAAAGACGACAGTTTTCTTTCCTTTTCTTCGGTCTGCTCCTTTAGAGGTTGCAATTTACTCAAGTTCTTATCTATTTCACTTAAATGTTGTGAGTGATCTTTGAAAATTCCTCTTTCAAGATCCTTTTCAGCTTTCGTAAGGGCTCTTCCGTCTGCTTTACCACTTGTGTCGGTGTCGACGTTCCATTTCATCGTCATTTTGATAACTCCTATTTTGATCTCCCCAATCTTTGACCGAGACGGCGAAGTTGGAGCCCTGGAGGGGTCCTTCGAAACATAACGTCGTCCAAGGCTTGCGGAAGCGGAGAGCCAGCCAGAGAACCATGAATCATATCGTCCAAGTCATTATCTTTGTCTGAAGTTAGTTAAAGTTTCAACATTGAGCGTCGTGGCTTTGCGTTTCTCTGGTCAAGAAGGTTTGCATCGGCGGTTCAGCCATGAGCAGTCCCGTGAAAGGATTCTCGGTGCCCACTGCACCTCAAGGTAAATTAAGTACGCTTGTGAATGCATGTGAGTGTATTACTTCAGTCCTGGGGCGGGAACAGCTTAGGATCTTCCAACCCAATGGACCAAGATGATGCTGCGAGGTTAGAAGGTGAATTGAGCCCGAGAAGATAAATCAGACGACTGATATGCGTAGCTGCAACGGAGACGAGGGTAACTGGCGGACACGAGACAAGAGCGACGGGGTACGAGCGATATGAGCGATAAGCGAATGTGCGAGAAATAATCACGTACAATCATAAGTATTTCATATAACTGAACCAACTAAATGCAAGGAATAAATGATACGACACATGTGTACAAGATTACAAGGGCAGTGGTGTATGACTAAGACTTCATGCAAATGGATATTATCTCACTAGCTGGTCTGTATGAAACGAAACTGAAGGAGGAAATGCTAACAGTCCCATGAGATTTGATTTGCGGCATATTACATGCGAGATTATACCATACGACGACGACGCGAACTCGCTGATATTATTACAAAGAGAAGTACCTGTGAATTGGGTTCCTGGTGTGATTAGTGAATATCATGTCAAACCTTATGCTATAAGCGGTAGATGCTTCTCGCGGAGGCATACGAGTGCGGTAGTGTGATGATAGTACGACGGAGTAGGCGAGGGCCAGCTGCGAGTTCGGACGATTGATGATGTAAGATTTCACAATCATTTGGCGCCAAAACCTGCGCACTAGCCTTCTAGATGCTTCTACACTAGACGCACAGGTAAAATGAGAAGCGCATTTTGAAATGAGTACGCCTCGCGACCTCCTCACACCTGTTGCCTTTGAGCGCGTTTGCGAGGTCATAAAAACTCACGACACTGAGTATCTGTGGGCGATTGCAAAAACTCACCTAATACCTCTTTTTAACTCGTACTGGTGAGGTCTGGTATCTTCTTTCCGAACGGCGTATCGCGCTCGCAGCACTCGATCGCGCGCTATGAGGGAAAAAAACTTGAGTTCCCAGTGGAAGGATACGGCAGTCGCCACGGAACTGCTGCCGCTGGCGGTGGGAATTTGGAGAGATGTTCCACCATCTATACTCGCGCAGGCTCTGAAATTGTTAAGAATGCTTGAGAAGGGGTTGTAGAGTCTTGCACATGTATAGTCTATGTGAAACTCATGACCTCAGAACGGGTTTCAGGCTATAGTCTGCAGTGGCCATCTACCTTTTTCTTAACCCCTCATAATAGAAGAGCTTACACGCATTAAGTAGACCCCGCCTGAGCTAGTTTAGGTACACTCTCGCTTTCAGGGTAGAGTACACAGCGTGGGATACTACTCGAGCGGTCATACAAACGACTTCAGAACAAGCGAGCTAAATATCGTGAGAAGTACCTCGTCCGCTAGGACCGTATCGTGGAGCCCTTATGTGACGTGTGTGACAAAGACGTGCGCGACATGAAGAGAGGGTCAAAGTGCACCTCCAAAACTTCGATTGCTAGCTCGGTTCCTAAGCCTATGGTTCTCCGGTAGATGCCTATCGGGGACTGCAATTTTCACTTTCTCCTTTTTCTGAGTGCCGAATGAGATCGGTTTATCTGTGTCGATGATGTTTGTTTTTTTTTGCCCCTCTTAGACCAAAGAAGATGCGTGGAGCTCGAGGGACAATTACAAATGTCATTGTGCTTGTAGAGCGCAAGTAGGGTTCGAGCACTTCCCCCCCCCCCCTCGGAGGCCGAGATTTTTCTATAACTCATCAACCTTTTGAGTCTTATTCAGATGCGCGCCTACCTGGAAGATCTTTTTATCCTCACTGATGAGCTTTCAATCATTTCTTTCCCAAAAATCGCTTTAAGTTGGATTTGCACGTTATGGAAAGGCAGCCACTTACCTTTGAGCTTACTAAATGATGTATGTTGTTTATCGACGTTCTCGTCCTGGTTTTTCAGCAGCTCAGATCAGAACTCTGTGGGTTAAGAAGACCGGACAAACGAATATGGTCCAATCATTCTGAGCAGGCTTCTATGTATATTTTCGAGAGACAGCTACTCGATTGCGCGTGGAGGGTCATATCAATCGAGCAAGCCCGCTGCGGTGAAATGATTCAAGAGGCAGTCTTATGGGCGGTCCACAGCTCTAAAACTATATATTACCTGATATTACTATGCAATTCGACCGTGTTATCGGGTTCATTTATCAGGTTGAGTAATAAGTCCTCGGACAAATTTGCAATGATATTTTTATCTTACAATTTTCAAACGAGAGTAGCGAATCATCTGAAATATGCCCCATTGGCATCCATGGTCTTCTGCCAATGCTTGTGCAGATCGTGGATGCCCTTGCTTTAGAACGCTGGGAGCTGGCCCTCCAGTGCCATTTTGATGTCGTCGCGGGTTTGAATGTCCTGACCATCCAGATGACATTGAAGATGGGAAAAAAGGTGGCAATTCGAGGGATCCAAGTCTGAGGAACATGGTTGGTGTGGTAAACTTGCTCTGCCGAAATTCGTCAGTTCAGTTTTGGTCGTTCTTGCAATGTGAAGGCGAGCGTTGTCGTGCTGGAAGTAAACTTTGTGCTAGCGTGTAGCTTCGGGATTCGCCTTCAAATTCCTCAGTTGCGTGATGTAGACGTGTGCGGTCACTGTGCATACTTCGTCTAGCAGCTCCCATTATTCGACACCGCGAACGCTCTACCGGAATCAAAGCATAACCTCCTTGGCGTGTACGTTGGGTTTGTGAGAGTCCTCTGCATCCGCACCTTTGTCAATCCATTGAGCACGCCGGTGAAAGTTAGAGTAGAGGATCGACTTCGCACCCCCGGTGATTAGGTACTCGAGCCACGTGTGGTGCCCTTGAGCGTTAGGAGAGAAAGTGCCACGTCGTCGCAGTGGTCCATGCCATACTGCTTCAAAACATGAAGCACTCATCGACCAAGCTTTCGCACCTTGTCGATTGACTTCAATCCACGAATAACTGTGGACTGACTCCCCAAGGGTGACTGCCAGCTCACGAGTAGTTTGATACGAATCGGCTTCCACTTGGCTCCGCAGCACGTCCAAATCCAACTCCACTGGACATCCCGGACGATCTTCACCTTCGATAGTCGGGAATAGTCGCCAGATGCGAACTTATAGTGCCACTTGTAAATTGTACACGTCCTCCTTGTGAACGTCCTTCACACCTCTATCGATTACTGCGGGTTCATGGCCAGATAAAAAATAAATATGATGGTGTTGCAGATGTGGAGTTGCTACGGCTTGAAATCATGAAGCACAGTTGCGGGGAAGGAAACGGTTAGGTGCGTTCTATAGTATGCATTGGGGAGGTCCTACCATACTCTATCTAAAAATGCCTCGCGCGTTCATTTTCGTCACCTATTTCCACAGTTATAATCGCTAGAAGTCATCACTATCACATTGTCCGAAGGCTTATACATAACTCAACCTTATAGTTGCTCTGAGCGCCGCAATTTTCTACGAACTTCACCATATAGTAGAGACGTGGCAACAACAGCAATAGGGTAGTGGAAAGATCCTATTACCATCTCAATGGCCGTCTCTGGCTTACTTTTGGACTGCTCCTTCAAAATGAAGAGACGCACCATTCTTGTCGCTGACAAAATTCGTAGCCATTGCCGACATTTCGGAGCTTGACAGCAGCAGTAGGGACTCGTCATTCCCACTGCATGACATGCGGTCCGCTCTTTTACCAATCTGCCTGTATCTTATTCGACCTTTGAATTGGTTTTTGAAAGATATATGGTAGATTAAATTAAGGCGCTTGAGGTGACTGAGACGAGGTGCTGCAGTACGAGCTGTTCTAGTAGGGAGCTCGGTTATCTCTATCTGCTATCAACGCAACTTTGAAAGCTAGAACCAGAATTTATGGAGGAGCTGCAGACGCAGGCTTAAGCACCACTTCATCACGACGATGGAGATTTCTTACAGATTAGAGAACTCGTCAAAGAATTCAGACTGCGCTAAAACTTCCGTGTCTTCTTGTTTCTCCTTAGTAAGCGGTCCTAAATATCACCTGGACTTCCCATGTGAAGCTTTTTCGGAAACTTACACTAGTGGTGAGCTTGACCACATCAGCGGAGCTGTAGCCAACTTTTTTAGCCCTCTCCCCGTCTAACCTCTTACACACTGATCTTCTCAGATTAGTGCAAGTGGATATATGTATGTATAAACTGCCCGATAGCTGAAACACTGCTCTGACTGATAATAGCACTTATATTGTTGATACATACCTATACTTATATGTCGAAAGGAAGTAGGAATCAAAAACTACAAAATTCACTAATCCTTTTTTCCTTGCTGTATCGACTATATAGGTAGCTGTGAGGCACGGGTATCTGGTCGATTCAAAACATTTGAGAACTGTCTCGATACCCGTCTGGAAAAGATCAAGAAAAGCGGCAACCCTGTCATTTTCTCTCCCTCCAATCATCAGACCCTCGTCTAGCTCGGTCATTGAGTACTTTGGGAGGCAGGAGAGGGTTCAGATGTTGTGGTAATAGTGGAGTTCAGATGTTATGGTAATCCACAACATCTGAACTCCTCTTTATAGAGGACGACAAAGAATCCTACCTAATGGAAGAGGATCTGGAGATCGTCATACTCATCGTTCTGTAAAGTTTCACTTCCGAGTGGTCTATCTAAATAATACAAAATAATGGAGGAACTCCCCGTTATAATCAACAACCACTCCCACCTGCGCAACACTAGTTGAAGAATCCAATTTTGTGGCCATCCGAAGCAGAATTTAAACGCTCATGAATCACTACTGATCCAAATGCAGAAGTTCGTCCAATTGTCAACGTCAGTCGGTTGAAATTGATTAGATGTAGGTCCCCCATTCCCTCTGAGGCAGCGCTGGCCTCTTCTTGTACACGGTCAAGGGAGCAAGCTGCGAATGTCGTTAAATTGACAGGAAATTGAGGCAGATTGAGAATGCCCATCCCAACATCGACCATGTCCCTTGCGGCATTGTACGGACCTGATGCCCTGTCCTATACCTGTCCACTCATTCTGCTAATATGCATACCGTACTCTTCACATTAGACATTTTTAGGCTACGATACCTAAACAAGTATTCTTACATTAACTTTTATCTCATGTAATATACCTTTTGATACCTTTTACCTTCAGGATTTTTCCTTTTATTCTCGTTTACATAACCTTATTACTAATCCATCTGTCTATCACCTACTCCATTCTTCGCTAACCCCGCTCACTGAAGATCCTCAAGGGTTAAGCGGAAAACATGATTCGTTTGAGCAAGAGGTGAAACGAATCATGTATTGTTTTTCTCCTTTGTTCTTTCTCACTGTCCTTTAATCTATCAATAGATATTAACATTAACTAGAACTTCTCTATTAATCTATACGTCCGCACTTCCTCATGGTAATCAACGTGTGGTGCATTTAAGAAGAACTATGCACGTCACAATTTCCTTCGTGGCTCATTCATATCATCACTCCTCTGTATCCACATTAGATCAATCAGTTTCCCGACATTTCTCATTTATTTCCCTACCCACATTTCTTCATCCGTAACTGTGCGATTTTCATTCCTGCTGAGATGCAGTTTAGCGTTTTTCACTTGGTGCCCAGCTAACAGTCAATTAATGGTGCAAATATGCATTAAGGGCCCATTACGGACTGGAGTAGGCCACATTCCTTTCGCATTCGTCGTCAACTAACTGTCTTGGATTAGCTCGAAGTAATGTTCCTAGAGTGCGGTACTCAAGAGTCATTACTGGAACGCCATTAGCAAGTATGTAAAAAGAACGAGTACGGCAGAATCGAAACACCTGCGTGTTCATGGAATTCTCGTTGTACGGACTTGGATAATTGCGCAGACGTCGCTACTGCCAAAGATGAAAAAGCGTTCAAAAAACTCAGGTCCTTTTTTAGCTCCGTTGACGATAATTATTCATTCTATTTCTCGATGAGATGGTCGCGGTGATGCACTTTATGCTGCCTCTCAAAATTAGCATAATTTCCTTTATAAAGCCTTTTGAAGACTTCTTCTGAGAAATCGTTGCTACCACTAACTTCATCGACTACTTTGGCAAAGATTCTCGTTCCTCAACCCTTTTCTTCCTTCCTTCGATGCTCCCATCCCACAACCGGATAGGCGTTATAATGAACTAACCTTCTTTTATTTCAGCGCAGGAAGATTTCCTGTAACATATGTAGTATAACAGTAATGAGTAAATCTGAGCTTCTCGAACATAGCTATATTCAATTTTCAAAAGAAGAACGCGTTGGCTGTGCTATACAGCCATCAGTTCACTTAATGAGGTGCTACCCCGAAGTATGCTTGCCAGAAGCTGATTTCTGTCTCTACGCTCAATCCCATTGATTATTAATCACTTCAAAGCTATTCAAATGAAAGCTAGTAATCAATCGCTTTGCCAGGTTCGAGATTCTTTCCATCACTTAACTGAATAAGTAGACAGTCACTAGGACGTGTGTGCTAGCTTAGGTGATCATTTCTCATGAGATGGTGTTCTAATTTCATTTTTATATGTGCAGAAGGTTAATTTTATGAAGTTTCCTCGACTTGAAGAAAGCCTTTGACACCGTTGTGACAGAAGCGGTAATTGAAGCCCTGGGCAACCAGGGTGTTCCTACGCAATATATAAGGATGCTTCGTGAGCTCTACGAAAGCTTCACGACCAGGATTTCACCATTCTATAAGGAAGTCATTGTCAACGTGAAGAGAGGTGTTCGGCAAGGCGATACTATTTCGCCCAAACTTTTCAGTGCCGCCCTCAAGAATATCATGCGTCATTTGGAATGGGAAGACTTGGGAGCGAAGGTCGACGGCCGCTTCCTACATCACCTCCGCTTTGCAGACGACATCGTGCTTACAACACCGAACATCGGGCAGGCGGAACGAATGCTGGCTGAGTTTGATAGTGCTTGTGGAAAGATCGGATTGAGGCTGAACCTAACGAAGACGATGTTCATGAGGAACGGATTGGTTCCTGATGCTCCTTTCGCGTTAAACGGAACGAATATCTCCGAATGCTCTAGCTATGTGTATCTAGGTCGGGAAGTCAACATGATGAACGACCTAGCTCCAGAGCTGTGCAGAAGGAAACGCGCCGCGTGGGGAGCATTTAAGAATATCGAGGGAGTAGTGAAGAAGACAAAGAACATCCGGCTCCGCGCTCACCTTTTCGACACTGCTGTCCTTCTGCTTTGACGTACGCCTCGGAGACCTGGACTCTACGAAAGCAGGATGAGCATGCTATCAGCGTTATTCAACGCGCTTTGCAAAGGACGATGCTTGGAATTTCCCTATACACGCAAGTGCAGAAGGGAATCCGGAGATCCGCACCGAACGAAGATCAGGGATGCCGTTGATCGAAGATCAGGTGGGCCGGACATGTTATGCGATACAGTGATGACCGTTGGGCCAGGGCGGTTACTGACTGGATCCCTCGAGACATCAAACGAACTCAGGAAGGCAGCCAACGAGATGGTCAGACTTCTTCACGAAAGCTCTGAACGAAAGGAATGTTGAACCTCGTGTCCCTGAAGCGAGAACGATTCACTGGACCACTCTGGCTCCCGACAGGGACGAATGGCGACGTTACTGGCGCCCGCTCGAGGAAGTCGATGATCAACGGGGCGACAGGACAGGTGACAGGTGATCCTACGTTACATGTACTGTGTTGCCTGGAAAGTTGCCGTCGAGCTTCGAGTCACCTTTGAGCGAAAATTTCCATAAGAAGAAAACTGTTCATCAAACGATATATCCTCTGTTTTGCCCAGCAATGGTTTACCATGTTCCCGTAAGTACCATTATCCCACTTCCATAGAAGGTTCTCGACTTAGAAACAAATACCCCTCTCAGGGCCATTTGTAAGATCAAAAAATTCTTTAAAAACCTGAACAAGTGGTAGTCTATTGGTGCTACGTCCGGACCATGTGAGGGGTGACGTAAGACATCCCACTTAAACTCAGCAATTTTTGGCCAATTTCAAACATTTATGTGGCCTGGAGTTAACCTGTTGGAAGACGATGCCCTCACCATTGACCACTTTTGGGAGTTTCTGGTCTATCGCTGCCTGCAAACNTAGAAACAAATACCCCTCTCAGGGCCATTTGTAAGATCAAAAAATTCTTTAAAAACCTGAACAAGTGGTAGTCTATTGGTGCTACGTCCGGACCATGTGAGGGGTGACGTAAGACATCCCACTTAAAGTCAGCAATTTTTGGCCAGTTTCAAACATTTATGTGGCCTGGAGTTAACCTGTTGGAAGACGATGCCCTCACCATTGACCACTTTTGGGCGTTTCTGGTCTATCGCTGCCCGCAAACTCTTCAGCTGAGTACAGCACCCTGTCGAAGTCAACGTTTGATAATCAGCTCATAATGAATGCAACGCAGCATAATCTTCCGCAACTGGAATTCGTCTTTTGGCATGGTTTGTGCCAGCTCACTGAGAAGGCTCAACGATCGTTTCCCCTCCACGTTGTTGTACACGGCCCACTTTTCGTCCCTGTTTTCATGCTGCCTTTCAGAAACAGCTCATTTTTGTTTCGTTTGAGGAACGAGCCGCGGTTCATCACTTGTTCGCTCAGTTCGTGAGGTACCCAAACACAAAAGTGCTCAACAAAACCAAGTTACATCAAATGGTCATGAATGGTTGAGTTCGAAACACAGACGACAAGTCTTTCTCCTACTCCACGAATAGTGATGTGTCTATACTTTTCGATTAACATTTTGTTGCAGCTGTTTCCATCTGACGATAGCCTCCCTGAGCCGATCTTCGAGGTTGAATTCACCCGTGTTAGGTTCGCAAAGTATTCACGCACTTACGATCCTCTAGAGCATTGCCTACGTAAACGTAACAAATCATCTTTGTGGCTTGAGCAGCGTTCTTCCATTGCGGTAGAAGAAAAGCATCAGGTGCGAAAATGCACGCGATGGCCCACAATTTTCACACGAGTCCTATTCAGAAACCCTTCGAGGGATGTTAATAGAATCCATACAGGGATATAGAGGACTTACCCTTTCAGAAAATATACAGCCCTCTAAGGATGGTCCCTGATATTTACAACAGATACTTACAACATGCAGCACGGTTGATAAACCAATGGTGTTTAAAAACGGCAGCAACCTTTCGGACAGCTGAATGTAATTCGCCAAGTGTCCTTAATGGCGTGTAGGTTTTTGCGTGCCACATGTATATATATATATGTATGTATGTATGTATGTATGTATGTATGTATGTATGTATGTATGTATGTATGTATGTATAAGAAGTCATGGTAGCGGATAGGGACTGATAGAAATCCTCAAATAACAGAAGCCGTCAGATTGTTTGCTCTTTTCGCATGAACTTTGTAGCCTTGACATTTTGACGTGTGGTGTGAGATGTGATGGGCCGGTAGATGGTTTGTGCCAGAAGCAGAGAACATTTGATGAAATCCAATGAGGAGCCATTGGAGGCAGGGCAGATGATCTGCACTCCATTGAGTCAGCAGTGAAGACTTGATACTTTGATAGTGGTATTAGATGTGATGGAATAGTATAGTACCATTTGGTCGCCCGGCTGACGCCGGACTTCATTCCTTATTTTACAAAGTAGTTAGAAAATGGTAAGCATCGCTTTTAGTCAACACTAGGGGCTTGAGTGCAGGGAAATAGGGATAGCTGATCTTACCTGTGCTTCAAGTGTTTCTAGATAATCTAAGCCCGAGGAGGTGAGGAGCGCCTGGATCGGGTGATTACCTCGGGCAAAAAGCTAGGAGCGATTACGAATTGAATTGAACAAGAGCGACTCAGTCTGATACGTGTTTCTCGTTAACAGTAAAATCTTTGCAGGTCGACGGATGATGTATGTGTAGGGATCATAGCTGATTGGTGATAGGGGCTTATTTTTCCGGTAACTTTGGACACTGACACTTTGTCCGATTGAGTGGAGCTGTTGAGGGCCGATTAGACTAAAGATGATACGGGCCACCGAGATCTTTGCACGCTTTCTACTGCTAATAAAACCCTGCCGCTATGGTGATGATGTGAGATGCGGTGAGATCGTAGATGGTCGGTGAAACAGACTGATAACAATTGACAGGGACTAAAGACAAGTCGTGGAAAGCGAGAGACACTTGGATCCCAAGCCAAGCCTCATTTATTGATGTAGGCTTGAGACTTTTGTGTGGCATCAGATTACGGTAACTATGTGTCATGGTTTGCAACTTAGGGAATCATTTGCAACGAAAACTATCCAACCATCATGGTCTGGATTCTTGATCCATTTGTCATATCTGTGAAGTTAAGAAGGACTTGAATAGACAATTCTGACAAGACTGTTATTATTAGTTAATAAAAGTAGCAAGTACCCTTTCAAGGCTTCGGTTGACCAATTAGCGTTTCAGTTATAGTAAATTCGCTGAAGAGCTGTGCCAGTTGAAGAACCAATAAACATCTCAATGGATTATCATGATTCAAATCATGGCAATAGGTCGTTTTTCAGAGCCACAGGCGTAAACGTTGTAAGTGTTGATTATCAGTTCCTCTGCCAAACACCTATTCTTCAGGACCCTGTGTCAAAATTGCTGTGCTTGTGCAAATCTGTGCAACTACCTTTTAACCAGTTCGTGATGAGGATTGTATCATTTTTTCTATGAAGAGGGATGGCAGGTCGCCGAGCAACTCCACCTCGGTACAAGCAGGAAGGAAGCCTCACGTAAGCCAAGTGATTCGGCTGATCTCAAGCAGCTCCTTTTGCTGTTTTTCTTTTCTTGACTGTTGCTGTTAGGGATACTTTTTAAAAATTCCCTCGAGCTTTGTTCTAATCTATTCCCACATCACCCTCACCCATCGTTTGTCTTATATTAACATCATTTACCACAGTTTTGTTCCATCATGTATGGAATCGTTTCCTATGTTATGAGAGATTTCAGAACTAAACTGAAACGGTTCCAATGTGGTACGACCCCCATTCTGTTGTGGTCGCAGCAGCCCTTTCCCAAGGGACAGACCGCTAACAAATTGGTTACGGAGAGATCGACCCTTTATAAATGGGATGTGGTCTTGTTGTCCCGGCAGGACAGGTTCTTCACCGCCTCGCTCATTCTTAGCATTCTGCCACACATTTTCATGAATTTGATCAAATTTTCATTTTTTGAATTGATTTTTCGAAAGTTTTCACTTAAAACTCTTTAAAAACCATCATCATTATTGCGAAAGACCTCTACTCTTACTATAGTAGTTAGCTGAATTTCTCCAAACACCCTAAAAGGAAGGTAAATGGGCTCACTAAAGAACTTTTCTGTCTTCAAGCGTTGTCCTTCTCCATTAAAGGAGTCCAACTGCAAGCCTACACATTGCATATGAGGCCACTCTTTCGATCCAGCACATTAAAGTATATTATCTCAATAAGGAAGCACATAAATGCGCCGGAGGATGTGCAGAACCGTCTCAACACAGTTGACCCACTGGGAAAACTACCGGACTCCTCATACATATTTAGCCTACTATATGCAGGCTCCTGTGCGTATAGTAGGCTAAATATGTATGAGGAATTGGGTAGTTTCCCCAGTGGGTCAACTATGTTGAGACGGTTCTGCACATCCTCCGGCTTATGATCTGTCCGCTTGATTGTCGATTTTTTTCTCATTCCCTTTCTGACAGTCTGTCTACTTGTCTGTCTGCCAACAGGTACAGATATAAACATACATCTGTCCGTTCGTATGCCTGCCTATTACTGTCTGTCTGTCTATTACCTGTCTACCCATCTCCATTCTGTAGTCCTCCTCAAATTAATAAAAATTATCAAACTGATAGGTAAAAACTAACGACATGTGAACTTCGATCGGACTATATCGGTTGAGATATTTATATATCTCGATTTGAATGATCCCAATCGATAGCGATTGAAGTTACAGCTTCAAGGCGGAAGATACGGACCAGTTATTGCTTGCACCCTTGAGTCAATCCAAGTTAAAACGATGAATCTTCTCTGGTATGTAGGTCTTGTCTGAGCCTATGCGATTAAAATTAGTAGCTTCATTGGCGGCTGAGGGTTTTGGCTAGCTCGCCTTCTTCGGAGCCTTTAGAGACGATGAATATTTGTGAATCATAATGTGATTTTGTGATGTCTGAAGAACTATGTAGGAGCTCAGGATACTGACAAAGAACCCCACTCGTGCCTAGTCAGCTCCATCGCTCTTGATTTTCTGCTCTTCAGAACGTTCTTTTGTGATTTGAAAAGGTGATAGTGCTGATCACGAGTACCTTTCGACTTTACAGACTCCGGGCGGGCGACAAGAGGGCGAGTCAGTCGAAATGCTAGCCACCAATGAAGCTGTCAACCAATCCCTGAGGCTCAAATAAGGCTCACAGTGAAGACCACTTTGACCATGCTGAGATTAATAGAAAGGCAGTCATGGACTACTTCCAAAGAAATAAGTTTTTAGCTTCGATCAATCCCGAGTTTGGGGTACGCTTCCCCTATTCTATCTCTATTCAGAATCGCTGCGCTCCTCTGAGGGTGTCTGTGGCCTATACAATAAGTTGCAGTGGCCTGTAGATGTACAAGACAGTCGTTTCACTCTCCCATTCAGATGTTTTAGTAAGTATCCGATCTCGAGAAGAAGGAAGAAATCTGTGATATTGGTCCGTGATCCGGTCCCCGGACCATGTATGTGTGATAGTGGGCTATTGCCACCACACCACCTCCGCCGTTGAATTCATATGGTATAGAGTTTGCTCCGATGAGAAATGGCGTCTCCTCAATGAGAATTATCAGCTCTCAACCCATGTTCTATAATATCATGCACGACGGAGCAGCCACTCCATCTCTATCCCTAGTTTTTCTTTTCTCACTTGTCTTTTGATACTGCTGGTGTTTAGTATCGACAAAATCAAGTGAAGGTATTCGTTGAATCACACATTCCTGCTTTGCATAATCCAGGTTTATTTACCCACAAACTTTACTAATCATTATTCACAAATAGCAGCCCATCCAGCTGAACGTTCCCGATGATGAATGCATTTTTTCCCATGACATGAGGAAATTGAACGACGACTAGACCGGGAAAGTAATTTCCTTCCAAGATTTCTCTTCACCGGTTAGAGATAGCGACGCTCCCTTGGGCTCATCGTTGTCTTTGTTTTGGAGGCTGCAAGGTTCAAGTATTAAAGTGCAGGAATTTTGCTTGTGTTCAACATTCAAGACCGCTTTCGTTACCTCTTACGACGCCAATACTACCGCTATGTTGGTAAAATCATCTTAATTGCTAGAGATTGAGAAATAAAGGATAAATTTTCGGGCATTGATCAATTCCGTCCAAGGTATGAGCACCTGCATTCGACTTCTATTCAGATTTGTATTGAATGCGTATGTGGGCAGTGATCAGCCCGTGTACAAGTCAGTACTTCCATCCTCTCATTGTCAGTGAAGTCTCGTTCCAATGAACCAACCCCAAAGGGGAGGAAACCTATCTGTGATCGAACTCTTGAGCATACATGTGTGATAGTGCGCCACTTTCCACTTTGTTTCCTCAATCAATTTTCTCAGTCTACATATTCTTGAATTGATTTCAAATGAACATCAATCCAGGAGATCGGACCTTCCACCTCTTTCGTTAATTCTTGCTGCACTCACATTATTGGATATAAGCCTTGGCTTTCACTTTAACGGTTGGACTTTGCATGTCTTTCTAGATTCAGATTGCAGTGTCGCTACAATTTTGAGGAGAAATCAAATGTGTGGCTACAAATCGAGAATTTCCAAAGCCGGAATATTCATTTATACAATTGGAAACCACGTACTTATGATGAAAATTCTTATCATTTTTGAAAAGTATACCGATGGATACACTTTGCAGCTAAAGCGATCTATTCAGAATCTGGCCTTTCGGATGCCGCTGACGCGTCCATCCGTTGTTGTTTGCTGTTTTAGTTTCTTTATTCAGGGATTAACCTTAAAATTCCTACTCTACCCTATTTATTCATTGCATTTCATACTTGGCCCGGATTTTCCAAAATAATCCTGTCTAGAGCTTTGCAAATTCACCACAAATACGTAATGATTTCACAGGCTCCAAAAGCTTCCATTTTTCAAATTCTGATAAGAATTTTCTTATTCCCTTTTAATTTGTTTTCATCCGAATGAGTATCCTTAGTTAGTTCTACTCCGCTGGACGGGGTCAGATTGACCATTGCTCCCAATTCTTTCTCTGAGGTCAAGCTCAAAACAACAGCTTTTCAACGAGCTGATCTCAAAAGAGTGGCTTTATTACTGTAACTAGCAGTCCTTTTCCTCTCGAATTACCTTAATTTAGGCATTTTCTTCAGTCATGTTCCAGAAATAGCCTCGGTTTTTCCTAGTTAATTCACAATTTTGTTCCATTGCCTATCTGGTTCCATTTTGATTGACTATTTCACGATTCCCTCATGACAAAGCAATCCAATTGCTTCGTGAAAATTCAGTGGTACAATTGAAAAAAAATTATTTTGTTTGAGCACCCAATCTATAAGCCCTCGAGCGTTTGACCTCTACTTAATGCTAGATTGCATTTTCATTTTAGTTTCTATTTATCTTGCGCAGTTATCTGCGAAATCATGCGCTTTTGATGAATCGCTTTCCATTTTCCCAGTTTGGTACATTATCAAGTTGCTCAGTTCGTGTAATTTGGTCCTGAGTGAGAATTGATCCATCGCTAATCAACTTTCCTCTCCTCTGGTAGACACTTAGTGTGTAGACGACGATGGCGACGAAGGGCGCCACTGACCAAGTAGATTCACTGAAATTGGCCAAAAAGGAGACGAAGTTCTACTGAAATTAATAAATATAACCTTTCAAGGCCTTCTAGCAGTGTGAATTTTTGCTTTCAAATTCCTTGAGTATTCCGAGGTGTAGGGCACGATTACTCTCAAGACTAGTGATCTTGTATGAAGATGAATTTCTAAAAACTAAATCACGATGATTGATTTCAGGAATTCAAAGACTATTATCAAAATGAGGGGTTAGGAGCAGCACTGGCATGATGTCATTCTTGTGAAATTGAAATTATTTGGATTCTGCATTCCGATCAAGCATTGAGTCAGGAAAAAGTGGCTGAACATGGGATTGTAGCCTTCTACAAAGTGGGACAGGCACTGATGAAAAAGGAGGGAAAATTGAGGGGCTCATATTAGCTGAGATTTTCTAGAAAACAAAACGTCCAGCTCATCATGGTGACAGTCGGGTCTCAAAGAGGCACTATGGAGTTTTTACAACCAACCCCCAACTACTCTGTTATTTTCATTTCCTGCCTCTAATTTTTATTCAAATTTCGTTTCTACTCATTAGTTCAACATTCTCCATAGCAACAGTATATTCCCAATAAATAATTCAACTCATATTGATCCTACCTTAAAAACTGCTTCTTCTAATTGGAACTTGAAGGCGGGGCATGAATTCGTTCATTTTAAGGCGGTGTCCAAATTAGTTCACTTTGTATGTTTCTTTCTCCTTGTTCTAGACCTGATAGGTCCGTGCTAGCCTTATAACAGTGATTGCCCTACTTGGATAGAAGGATAAAGGCTTTTGGCGTTAATTAAACCCATCTGAGTGATGCGCCTCGCACTCGACTTTCATTCAAAATCGTAGTGACGTCATGCATGGGTGTCTGGTCATTACAATGGCTACCGGTGGCCAGTCGATGCACAAGTCAGTGTTTCATTCTCCCAGGCGAGTCTGGCACCAATTAACCGGCTCTGGAGGCATGGAAGGCTTGGTTGGCCTGGGCGGATATCAAGCCTCGTTGACAGAACATTATCAATTATCGGTTCGTCCTGGGTGCCCTACCGTGTGCGAGTTTGTAAAAACTATTCCCATCCCACACAGTCTCCAATCGTGGCTGGCTCTTGTTGCTTATAATTGGTAATCGCAACACGAACGGTAGAATGCCCTTCTTCAGTGCCTCTTTTGTTTCCATAGACATCCTCGATTCGTCACAAATTCGAATAAACTGGCATTCGATTAGGTTCGTTACCAAGGATACGGGAAGAGAAGTGAATGTTCATCAACCATTTATACTTATGAGCAGGACTGTCATTAGATTTGCTATTCTCTTCTATATTAGATAGAAAAAGACAGCTGTTATCATGTACTGTTCCTTAAATTTACCAGTATCCACAAATCTAAAACTTTTGACTCGTCACTTTTCTGTAGAACCAGATGGTTACAGGGCGGGCAGACTAGGCATACATGATCTCTGGAATACCTTGAGTCTGGAAAGTTTACCGATTGTGTATATAGTGTTTGACTTTGATTTTTATCGTTTTGTTGATCTGATTTTTGGCTGTGTTCGGTCCTACTCCTTATTTATGGCGCACCTTGCATGCACCAAGAAACACTAGATAAATATTCTGTCAACCATCTTATGACCCATCCCCTACGGGGGACGGTCAAGTCGTGCGTCCGAGGGTGCGCGCGGCAAATTGCGCGGCGAAATTCATACCTATTCTGACGATTTGGGCCCAATTTTGAAGTACAGTAGTATATTAACATCAGCTGGCCTTACTAAACTACCCTACTTCAGATTTGGGCCCTTATGATAAGCGCCGAAGTCGTCCAAATTCGCCACAAACTTCGCCGCGGAATTTGTCGCGCGCGCCCTCGGACGCACGACTTGACACACACCCATCCCCTTCCCCTTAACAACCTTCTAAAGGTGAACTCTTTCACATCACTAAGGGTCGTAGGTTCGGACCTCTCTCCGACATCATCAGTTGTAATCATTTGATATCATCAAACCTCAATATATCCATTTCTTCATCCATACGCTTGCGCATAGTTGACTAAACAGAAACGCTCTTCCCGATGCTCTATACGTAATGAGGTGCCTTTTCTTTGGATCATTCTGATACCCTCATTTTCATTCTTGCTTGTCCCCATTCAGATACTGAAAAACCTTTCGTTCTTATCAAAGGACTGCTGTGTCCGCACTCAGATCATAAAGTTCGTTTAATGGTTCTTGTTCTTCGCTCTGTTGTTAGCAGCGGTGCCTTTTTCGTCACTTTCATCCCTAGTTCCGTTACTCATGGGTGAGTAAAAGGAGTCAAGCTACTCCATCGTGATTACGGTAATCCATCATCTTGATTAAATCACGACTTTTATGATAGCCTTATTCACTAATGCTAATGCACTCTCATCATGCAAAACCGGTTTTTAGAGGGTTTTACTGGCAATGCGTTGGCCAACCAATCTGGCACATTCTTCGCATTGCTGACGTTCTCGGTGAAGGGGGGAACACTCTTTAGACGAGGAATTTCGGTACGACTACACCATCAATTCGTTTGCAATGATTTCTTTCTTTCCTTGATCGTAAACAGTGCGCGAATAGCCCTTTCCACTGTGTTTCCAGTAGTAGTAAACTCTGGACAGGTTTCAGATACCTTCGGCACCATTCTGAAGGTAAACTGATGAAATACAAAATTCGGAGGCTCTCTACTTTCTCTGGCATTAGCCAAAGAGAATTCCTACTTAGGTGGTGACCGCTCTTCCGGGTAGGTCGATTCATAGGCAAATGTCTAACAGAAAGCAGTTGCTTTATTTCCCGGGCACTCTCTGTAGGGGTACCCACACCCAGCGCGATACGAGAAGGTGATAAGAGGATTTTGAATTGGAAGAAAAAGGTAATCTGTGGACAGTGAACCCTTTGGTGACAAATGCAGGGATTAATTTTGGTCTTTTCCGATAACGTATATAGAACGCTGTGCTTTCGGCCAAGATGTTAATAGGGCAGTTTTCAATGTATGAGAGATCGTAACTCTGAAAAAGTGTGTGAGCAATCAGAGGACTGAATGTGAGGTTTGTCAAGGATAGCTTCCCTTCAAAATAAAATAAATTTATCGAGAGATTCAAATGGACTCTTCATTCCGAAGTCCATGAGAGCCTCATGATAAATTTATTGTTTATTCATCTGATCCTACAACCTGGTCTTGATTACATCACCTATTTCTGCCAACGTTCCCGGGCAGTGTGTAAAGGATAGCTAAACAGTGAAGCCTAACTTGATGGAACATACCCTCTTCACCAATATTTCACCTTTTTCTCAGATTTAAAAGGGCGATAAAGATTGAGGAATAACGTGTTGCCTGACACCGCCGGCTGTCACTCACCCTGTCTGCTTCTCATTTTTCAGACTCTGAAATGCTTGTTGCCATTTATTGCTGCCCACTTTGTTCTGAGTCGTTGTTAGCTGCAATAACAACCGCCATCAATCTCACCTGAGAGTTCGTTGTTTGTTTACTGCCTCAACTTCAAGCCCTGCTGCGAGACCACGATTCCAACACTCAGTTCCAATGAGGGGATGAGTAGATGGAACCAGTATATGGCTCTACTTCAATGTACACCTCTCGAATACCTTCACGTAAGGACGAAATAGTCGATCGGCGTTCATTCGACAGCCAGGTCATCACACTTTGCTATCATCACTCAAGTTGACAAGTTGACATTGTTGGCAAGACATTGTTGAGTGGAATATTTCCTGATCCCTATTTGATTCGAATTTCTTTACAGGCATTCTTCTATCGGGAGTGCGGGGGAGGGGTCAGGAAGGGTGAGCGGAGGAAAGAGACTTTTGCAACAGTGCCAGTATGTTCTTCGATCCGGGAACTCGGAAAGGAACTTTGATCGTTGAGTGGCATATCTCAGCCTAAAGTCATCGCTATAAAAATGGCTTTTGAGATATCACTCTGGGATGAATCTGTGGCACCTTTGTATACCATATGTGGTGCTGTCAGGTCGAAAAATGACCTACGTAGATAAGGCGTTATGAATTAAAGACTGTCCCGTGTGTATCCTTGGACGAGTTTCACCGGCAACGTAGAGTCTGTACCATTCACAAGTAACCCATGTAAGAAGTTCGAACAACTTGCCATGACCCAGAGCGACAGTGGAAGGCAATTCTGGGCAGTTTTGCTTCGATTTAGTCAGCTCTCGATGCAATTGCAACAACTGATATCTCGTCCGAATATCTCTTCCGTGTTATTTTCGTCATGGTAGTCTGGTACAACCTCTATAATCAGCACTTTTGAGGAGCCTTATTTTTCGCAGAATCGGCGAATCTTTTCGCTTTCTCCACTACCGATGAACCAACTATTTCCAACCGATGCTTCCGCTTTCGGAAAAAGTTACTTCAGAACTGGACGAGCCTTCAATTTCCATAAAAGACAGAAATATAATAATCAGAAGCCTCAAGATTTCTATGCATCACAACTGCTCGAATGGTTCTCAAAGGCTGTCTTCTCAACTCCTTGGGAGGTTCAGGGGTGAAATTTTTTCCCTGGAATCAGTTCATTGCTAAAATAGTTGTGTAACATCAATGAAGGCAACTATCAAGCTGGGGCCTTACTCTTCTGTGCTCATCAAATTCAGGGTTAACTTGCTTGAGATCGTTTTTGGTCCGAAGTTTGCACCTTACGACGTTGTCATCATAGCCAGTTAGTGACCATCAAACTCTTTCCCTCACTATTCGCCATTCTTCTTAAGTGCGCAGGAATGACAACTCGTGGGAATGGTGACACCATGGTTCTTCTACCCTCGTCAGTTCATTCGCCTCGTTCGAAATTCTTTCTCGACCCAGTTTTTGTTGCCCTCAACCTTGCGGTCGAGCGAATGACTGCCTCCATACGTTTCTTCTTTTTGTTTTCTTTTAAAAATCACCACAACTTCACAAATTCTGTCGAAAATTGAATCTGAGCCCAATTAGTGACTACTTTATCGTGAAAAAAGTTTTCAATTTCCAAAACAAGGGGTTTCCAAGACTTCTGCCAGAAATGTCCAAGGAACTGCTTTCCTTTTTTACGGTTCTTCTTCAGTTTATCTTTTACACTTCACCGTATGACTAGCAATTTGCCTCCGAGAAGAATTCATTCTCTACGATTCGAATGAAGCATTCAGAATAATCGAAAATGACTGGCTCTTGCACCTGTTTTTCCTGAGAACGAGTACTGTATTAGGGTCCGATGGGGCAAATCACCCCCAGGAGCAGTTTTGTAGAGAATCTGGTTATTCGAGGTGTTCTGCATCCGTCATCTGAGGCAAATCAGAAAAGGTGTCATGTTTGATGGATTCGTCTCTCGTATTCCGTAGTAGAATTACTCCTAAAAGGAAGTTTCCGAAAAAANAAAAAAGTCACTCCAGGGACAGGAGACAAAAAAAATCGCTGAAATTTTTCAAAGAAGGAATAGCAAAGAACAAATTCTGTTGATAGAAACTACGGTATAAAGAGCTATTTCATTGTGGCTTTCCCTGCAATAACGAAACAAATAATTTCGCAAACAACAAACAATTTGGACGAGTTTTCTACGACATTTCGTGGCAGAAGGAGACATTCTGTGTCGCTGACGGGTTCCTTCCCTTTCGAGCACTTCGCTTCGAATCATTTCAAGCCAACCTCCCTCATAAGCGTTCCCAAAAATCACCCTCTATGCTCTCGGATGTGAACCGAATGCATCAGGAGGTACAATCCAGCGATGTTCCGACGAATGAACGTATTTTCATACATGTTGGAGTACTGGAGTCTCCCAGACGATAGACGAGACACTCAGCTTTGCCTGCAGACTCCCCAGAAAGCATTTGTTCTTGGCTTAGGAGTCATTTCCTGAATGACAGTGATCAATTTCAAGAGCTCAGAGTGTTGTAGTAAAAAGTGTGCGTCGGATTTGTACTAATCGGAGTTGATGCCGACAGTCGCACCGCCAAGGGATTACTTGCAAAGTTCTCGCTGCTGTGCTCACACTTCCTAACTCCCACATCACTCCATATGTTTACTTAAGTAGCCCCTTTGCAGGTCATGCCATTAGAGATGCTAAATGCATGTTATAGTTTAATCTGACAGAGTTATTGGGGAGCAGTGTGGAGGGCATTTGATTACTTGCCTATTTATCAATTTATTTATTCTTTCATGTACTAGGTTTCGCGTTTCCGAATGAATGATACCCCTTTTCCAGTAACTGAACAAACGTACAAGTAATATGACTTCGATCAGCACTTCCCAAACTGATATGTCACTTCAAAATCCGTGAAATCTCGAGCGAAGGAACAACAATCAGACATCTTCAACACCATAACGTTTGAAGCATAACCCAAATGCAGTGTTTGGGATTTCTGGCACTCTGATTCAAGTTCCTCTTCTTGGATCAGAGTTGCAGGAACCGTGACAACTGCCTTGAAGGGATTGGTGTCTAAGAAGTCTTGTTATGATTTTTCCCCAGAGTTTTGCAGATTTTGAAGTGGCATACCCTTTCCTGTGAAGGTTCTTGACAGTGTAATCTAAGTGGTGATGTAATTAGACACGCATGGCATTCTGCATGTTAATCCTCCATATGGGCAGGAAATCAGAGTTCGAGAAATCACCTTCGAGAAATCGTTTGAGCTTCTCCTTTCTCAGGTCATAAGATAAAAAGAGAAGTCTTTGGCGTTGATCAAACCCTTTTTGGCATTCGCCTTTCAGCTTCCATCCAAAATCGCGGTGCCGTTTTTAGTGCGCTTGTGGCCCACACAATGAGTTGTGGTGGCCAGCCGCTGTGACAGTCAGCACTTTTATAATCCCAGACCTGCTCGGACCAACTAACCAAATCTGAAATGATGAACTGCTTGGTTGGACTGGTAGACAACGATTGGCAGACAACGACAACGAGGATCTGATCCCTGGCCCATGCATATGTCATAGTGCGCCACTTGCCTCTACACTACAAACGCTTATCGTCTCTGTTAGGAAGGAAGAGTGGAAATTTTTAATTTTTCCAATCTATTGCTATGGTTCACCTATACCTGCCAATCTGTTCACCTATATTTCTGTAATGACATTTTCTGGGGTAACGGAACTTCCCCCCGATTGCGGCATTCTCCCTTGCGGCATGCGGCAAATGTCACTGCAACTACCGTACTCTCCCCGCCTCCCCGCCAATCGATAGGACGCAAAACTTTTCGTTAATTGCCCTTCTTTTTTACTAAGTTTGATCTTTTTTTCTATTTCTTTTTCACTTTTATGTTTATTAGACTTGATTAATTAGAATGGCTCGTCCTATGTAAACGACGATCAAGACTACATTGAAATTGGAGAGAGCGGTCGGCCAATTCAAATAATTCAAGGACTCCCTACCTCACAAATTGCGCGCTCCAATCTGCCATCGCAATCCTGCGAAAGGCGGCGGGTGCGGCGTGCGCGACGCCGTCTTCAGGGAGAAGTTCCCGGACCCCATTTTCTGTAGTGAAAATGTCATTACAAGAATTAGTTGAAAAAATTTTGTGAAGGGTCCATCGCATATTGTAGAAAAAGGCGTGCTCCTTCTCAGTCAAAGGGTGTGTTTTCTGGTTTTAGTTCTGCTGAAACTGTTTAGAGGCTTTATTGAATCGTCCTCTGCTTATATTTTCATTACAGTAAAATGTCCTCCTGTAATCATGTGGACTTGAGCCCAAGATTACGCCTTTGCACGACTTTATAGGTTCATTCAGGGTTTATTACATGTACTAGAGAACCTTGTTGATTAATTATACTTGTTTTTCGTTATAATAAATAGGTAATTGGTCTCATAAAATAGGTTGTGGAACCAGACTTCAATTAATCTTCGCTATTTTTGGATTCAGACATCATTGCGTGTGGCCCGACGGGTTGTTCATCACTTTTGGAGGAGTCGTGGGTGGCAAAGCCTCCTAGAAAAGGCTGGAAAGATGCCGATTATTTCTATTGGTGGCTTAGCTTCCAGCCCTTCCAAGAACCAACTAGCAGACCGTACATTGGTAGAAAAATTGCTTAGAATTGAATTCAAACTGGGGACAGTTACAAAAAAAGTCGCACACTCATGAGCCTGCCTCTCTCTCTCTGCCTGTGCCTCTGTCTCTCTCTCTCTCTTCCTGTATCTCCATTTGTATCTCTCTGTCTCTCTGTCTGTCTATCTGTCTGTCTATCTGTTTGTTTGTCTGTCTGTCTGTCTGTCTGTCTGTCTGTCTGTCTGTCTGTCTGTCTGTCTGTCTGTCTGTCTGTCTNGGTGTACTTCGCCTCACAATACATCGCTAGCACCTTGGAGTACTGTCCAGGCTTTTACCAACAAATTTTAACTGATCATCATTTTGTTGAGCCACCAGTTGTCTGCCTTTAGTTTGATCTTTCANTCTGTCTGTCTGTCTGTCTGTCTGTCTGTCTGTCTGTCTGTCTGTCTGTCTGTCTGTCTGTCTGTCTGTGTGTCTGTCTGTCTGTCCGACTGTCTCTCTGTCTCTCGCTGTCTGTGTCTCTGTCTGTATCTCTGTATAGGCATAGAGAGACAGACAAACTGACTGGCAGGCAGAGAAACAGACAGCAAATAGAGAGAAACAGGTAGAAGTTAGTTTTCGAAATCAGTCTCCTTAAAATTGAACAAATCTCTTTGAAAATCTTGATCGGATGTCTGCAGTAAAGATCCCCGTCCAGAAGAGTTAAATCTGAAGTGATTTATTGATCTGAAGAGGTGAACCCTGCATTTTTCTTTTTCCTTGTGGTCTAATGTGAGCACTGTAAGAAGACCAATAGCTTGGCAACTAGTATCTGGCAATTGGTATCCAAACAAATAGTTGGTAATCATGACAATAGGGAGGGGAGGGCTCGATGGCTGGTTATGAAGTTATGTGTTCTATAGGCATGAATACCCACGATCCTCGCGAGTAACTCGTTTTGCGGGGACCTATTGTGTAATGTGCGTCATAACGTCCACTACCCGAACTGGTATTCAGGACTACTCAATGTCCGCCAACATAAATACGCTCGTGGCGATCAGGATAACACAATGGCTGCCAGCAAAATGGCGTTCACTGCTATGCGTCACGTTGCAAGTAGTTTGAGCTGCTTGGACGTTTTCGTAGGCACTTCCCCAATTCAAAAAAATATTTTACTACTTCTTGTTACCAATCCTGTTTACCGACGTTGTTTAGGTCCCTTCGATCATGAATGCAAATGTAGGAGAGCAGGAGAAAGCCGACGCTCATAGATTGATCTCTTCCTTCCACCGCTGTGTTCTAGCTGATTATCGCCTCGACAAGGAAATGACCCATTGGCTATAGTGATCACAGTGTCCCCTACCCCTAACTTCCACTGTATTCTGTGATCTGAGGCCCCAATGCAAAGATTATAAACGCATAGGAAACAAGGTTTTTCGGGTAGATAATCCTGTGTTGGGATACGCACACACAGTCGACTTCTATTCGAAATCATCGGAGCGTTTCAATCCGCCTACGGTCTATACTACTGGGACATACAGGAGGCCGGAATACAATGCAGAAATTCTATCCTTCTGGATCGAAATTGATCCGATCAGAGCGGCCTTAGAAGAACCGGAGGTTAGGTTGGTCGGACCCGGCATTGACTTAGGGTGTGATCTATGTGTCACAGATATGGTGGCAATACCATCAGGCACCGCCCCACTCATACCACCCTTTCCTCAGCGTAACTGCCTTCCCACGATGAGTCTTATCGTCAGAGTTGGTCTCTTTCCCCCTTTCTTGTCTTGTAGCTGTCAGAACAATGCTATTGGTGTACTTCGCCTCACAATACATCGCTAGCACCTTGGGCTACTGTTCAGGCTTTTACCAACAAATTTTTACTGATCATCATTTCCTTGAGCCACCAGTTGTCTGCCTTTAGTTTGATCTTTCAACGGGAACAGTGGGGTAGCCTTTAGGCCTTTGCTGACTGGGGTAATTCTTGTCCCAAAGCACCAAAGCATTATGTCTCCATTACTCCCATTTGAGTTTCATAGGTATATCTTGAACGGATTGATGGCGGGTGACTTCCTTGCCCTGTACCTATGCTTTGCGTGACTCACATGCTGAACAGATTCGCTGCTACCTGGTATTTTTGTCTAATGGAAAGATGCAAACGAATTCTTCCCAAAGTCTATCTGCCACAAATCATTGAGGAATCTTCTTAAGCCCTTTTTTTTAATCTGGTTTTTCCAGTTTGATTGTCTTTTTGTTGGTGTCAGTTGAAGGTTCTCCTATTGCTTTTCTGTTTCTTCGTGTCTTGTGTACCGGCGACTGGCCGGTACACGAATGAATGAATCTACTTCCCTCTTTCAGTTGTGTAGTTGTTGTTTGGTAAATAACTGTTTTTCTTCAATTACATCCTTGTAAAATAATAAAAAACGGTCTAATCGAATGGCACACTTGCTTTTGCTGGAGAAGCGGCCTTGAAGGTTAGTTTGTTTTGCTGGAGAACCATTAGCAAATAGGAATCTATCCGCTTCCCTTCAAAGAGTCACTCGTTTTCCTGGAAAGTGCACTCACTAAGCATCTCGAAAGTACTCTTCTTAGGAGGTCTGGAAATGAATGCCATTTAGTCTGTCCATGAGCGTCAGCGAGTTCATGAGTAATGAGTTCATACTTTGGGTCGACACAACTTCTTGCAGCCTTCCCTGACTAAGGGGTTTCATATTTGATCACTGTGACTCACACAGTCAACCTCCCTGTGAGGTGTGGTAAACTAGATATGAGCTGAGCCGTTAGTCATTCTCCTCAGCCTCTCAATCCACTCAACTCTTCCACTTTCGATGGATTATGGTCGGTTTGGTACACACTGAAGGTCTCTTTCTATCACGTGCGGCCCAAACTGCCTAGAATCGTCACCCTGGGGCTTCCAACGTACCCGCTACCCAAGGTATTTAAATGGTATCGTTTGCGCATAGGTCAGATCGGAATCGTCTCAGTAACATCTACACGAAATCGTCTTCTAGGCTTGTGAGCATGTTTGGAGCTTTCAACGTGGTTTTTGCCTTCACCGAACCCATTGCACTCGAAAGGGGAGGCCGTAGGTGAGGGTTTGGATGGGAATTCAATAGTTAGAAGTAGCTAGTTGGTTGCTTGGCAGCGTCGCTATCGTTACATTTCAAAAGTTTCTTGGCTCTCTTATAGAAAGCACTTGCTTTATTCGCCTTCATACCAGTCTGTCAGGGTGGTTCAGGCCCTGGGCATGTACCTCTACTAGAATGCCGTTCGTAAGAGAAACTGACCGTGTCGCGATATCACACTACCCTGGTAGGATTGCAAAAGAGACCGTCCTTAATTTCTGACAAGCCAGCTAGCTATCTACCATTAGAGCACTTGTTCTGTACCCCTAAAAGTGCTGTCCCACTTCCCATGCAATAAAGAGGCATGCCCACTCTGATTAATACTTCGGCCGCAGTTCCGCTATCTTCTTTTTGCTGGTATTAGCCGCAAATGAAGAATGGACCCTGACTTTGCTGAAATTCTACTTCTTCGTTGTTGACAAAGGACCATCGCCTCAGAGCTCTCTCTTTTTGCTGTGTGGCAACTCTTGAGTGTATCTGGATAAATAAACACATAGGTAAATAGGCTAGGACCGATATAACCAGTTAATCTGCTTCTGAAGTCTGCTGTGAGATACCCCATTGGGTTCCAGTGCAATACCTCATCTTCTTGGCGATACGGGAAAGAAACAAGCGGTCTTCTGGACGAGGTCCCCTCAGCAGACTATTGGTAGCTGATTGTTTTCTTGCATTTGTGGGTATAGGACTGTTGGATTGGCCGATATCACCCTCTATCAACCTCTTTGCCGGTTGAGTTAGGCATCATCTCTCATGATGTATTCATAAATATCTGAGTGTGTGCTTCACTGCAATATGGCTGACGTTTCTGTTCGATAATAGCCCACGAAAAAGTTGCAATATCTGTCTCCAAGGGATAGATAGAACCGTGGATGTGTCCTCGTTAGTTTCCTTTCAATTGTTCATCTGTCATGCGGCTTTTTTCCCCGGTACAACTCAGCTCTTTCTCCAGAACTTGGTTGACAAATGCTGAAATCCTGCAATCTGAGGAGAAGCAGGCCGAAGCTCATCTATCAGGCTATTCTCACTTGATAGAGTGGTGCTAGTGGTGAAAGTGCTCCTGAGCTCTGGTTGTTATCCTTTTTTAGGAGAGCTTGTCATTCTATATGGAAGCATTGGAAAAGTGATGCTCTTTTTTGCTTGTCGCTCATTGTTGCATTTATGAGGATACTCGAAGAACGACAATCAATGGGGCAACTCTACCCGTCGATCTTTTTACCTTCACAATTCGGGTGATGAGCGGAAAGGTTGACCAAAGTGTAGAGTCTTATGCCTTTAAGACTTACTGCCTTAGTCTTTTGCCCAACCAATCTCTTCGGAGGGATGCGCCCTGCATTCGGCATCCATCTAAAATTGTAGTGGCGTATTGAGTGTGTATGTGGACCATACTATGGATTGCGGTGACCATCCGATGTACGAGCCAGTACCTTTGACCTCTTAGACGATTGTGGTAGCAGATGACCGATCCTGGAGGGATTGGCACGGGTGATACCTCTCCGGCCTCCGAATCCGTGACAATGTGTTTGTTAGTGCGCCACCTGCCACTACTCCCACCTCCACCACCATAACATATATTCTGTTCATTCATTTACTCAGTCCTTCCACTACATGAGGGCAGCCGTTTGGAACACTGCTGTAGAAATTTGGGAGGGCTTGGTACTCCCTTTGCAAGGGTTTGTTCGGGATTTGCTTCCAATTCGCAGAATATATGCAAGCCTCAGAGGCTTAGGGCGAGACAAAATCCTGAGAGTATTCCCACGTAGTGAGACCATATAGGAAAGACTTGGGCGAGATTGATCATGTACTGTTTTTCTGCTGCCCAACAATGTCAGAGCTGGTCATTTCTCATCGTTGATACATCTACGAGTGTTCTCAGCTGAATGGGATCCCACATGAACTTTCTAAGGCTTTTTTTTTTACCAGCGATTCGTTCAGAACAAGAGCGATCA